>JAOTQJ010000099.1:22898857-22922931 GCA_025642045.1 Solanum sejunctum | reverse complement strand
TCTCGAGAATTGGTTTTCTCAAATTAATTGAGTTTAAATCGATTTTTGATTTTCGAATTATTTTCTTTTTCTTTTTTCAAAGAGCCATTTTTCGGCATAACATACATTGTAAATTCTCATGATTTAATATTTATTAGTGCATATAATCTAAATTATTCATGATTTAATATTTATTAGGTTCTTTAATTAATATTTATTTAGATTTTGTAGTTATAGATAACGATATTTCACTAACAATCTAATATGTAATTAATTAGTTATCCCCTCCATTTTCACGGAATAAAATCTTACAAATTATTTAATAAGAATTAACTAAAAGTGTAATTTGATTTAATATATTATTCTTATTTAATTTGTAAATCTTTGTCTATTTGCATATCTTTTAATGTTAAATATTCTCTCAGTGTTCACTTTTATTTGTTACTATTTTGCTTTTCGAAATCAACTTGACTAAATTTTTAAACTAAATTGAAGTAATTAATTTTAATATTTAAAATATAAAATTTAGATGGTTAAAAACTATACGAAAAATGCTATAAATTACAATCCTTCTCATATTAATATGATAAAAAATGTATCTTAAAATATTAATCAAAATTCATATAGTTTGATCTTGATAAGTGAAACAATAATAAATAAAAATAAATAGAGAAAATATAATGTTAAATTTAATTTTTTTTAATAATTGTTTTTAATATAAATAATAACTAAATAAAAACGGAAGAAGTTACTTATATTTCTAAATAACAAGTAGTATAATGTTCTTTTTTGACCACTAAAAAAGGAAAGTATAACATACTGAAATATTCCAAAGTTAGAACTTCCAATGTCCACAAAGCCGTGCCTAATATTCCTAAGAATAACGATAATAACTATTTTACAAAATTACCATGTATGGTTTGTTATCGTCGTAGATAAAATCGTTTCATTTAAATTCGCTAGAAAAATTTCTATATTAGAGAATTTTATTTTTAAATAATTTTAAATTAATTAAATTCAAATTTATTTTTCATCAATTTCGGATGCAGCTAAAGATTTACTATTTTTTGGCTTTTGGATATGATGGAATAAAGTAAAATAGCTCTTTAAACTGTCTGTGTTTTTTTAATTGTGAAATAACAGTTACTCATCATGGATCATCCAGAAATAGTCGCACTATATTTTTAAATATAGTGGTCAGACTGCGTACATCCGACCCTCTCTTATACTGCAGTGGACGAGAGCCTTTGAAGCATTGAAATAATATTGTTATAATCAAATTCAAATTTAAAATAAGAAAAACATTATAATTTAACAAACATTATTAATAAAAATAATTTTAATATAAATACTGAAAATTAAAGTGAAATTAATCTATAAGACTATAAGACTATAAAACTATTCCGTCAATCAAGTTTGTTATATCAAAAAATAAAAAGACCTCGTGACGGTAATCACGTTGGTACATACTTAGCTTAGGGATTTAAATATACTAATTAGTAGTATTAATTAAGGAAAAAAAGTTTGTCTTTTGCCTAATTTAAGAAGATCTGACAATGAAGGAGCACCTTCAATTCTTGAGCCACTGTCCTTGGAGGAAGAGGGAGGAGGGTGGAAATTGAGAGAACAAACACCAAACAAAGAGAAAAAAGCTCCTTTTTTTCACAAAATACACAAACCCCTCTTCCTCTTTAGACCAAAAATCTAGGAAAAAAGCAAGATTTTGAGGTTTTCTGGTAATTTTAGGAAGTGGGTTTGAATCTTTTTTGGGTGGGATCAGGAATGGTGTGCATAACTGAGGATATGATTAAGCAGTTGCAAACTGAAATGGATGAAAGTTAGTATCTTTACTAGTTTTTATGATCTTGCTTGTACATTTCTTTTGAGTTTCAGCTTTTTTGAGTTTGGATCTCCATTTTTGTGTTTGTTGTTGTTGTTGCAGTTGCTGAGCCACTTCAGAAGACTTTCCAGGTATTGCTTCTAATTAACTCAATTTTTTCAAAATTTTGTGAAAAGTTTTAGTTTCTGGATTTGATCTGGCTACTTGCTGTTGATTCTTGATTTTGGTTTATTCAACTGTGGATATCTCATATCTGTAAGCTGATTACTTGTTATAGTTAGTCAATGTCAAGTCAAGCTTTTGTAGATTTCTTCATTTTAAGTTTTAACCAACGCGGTATCTTAGTAGTTTAGTTGGTCGGTTAGCTGAACTTTAATTTTGTTGGTGATGTTTCGATTCTCCACCTGGTAGTTTCCTACCCCCATTTTTTGGAATGTTGACCAAATTTCAACCAATTTGCTGTAGTTTTGGTACTCAGTTGCTTTAGTTTTATTTTCAACCAATTTCCTTCCCCCAATATTCCTTGTTGGCTTTTTTGCTCTTTTTCTTCTCATTTTTTTCCTTCTGGTGGCTAATTATGAACAAGGGTGCAACAGGTTAACATAATAAGGTAAGTTATCGTTGTTTGGTTGTATTTCCCGGAGATGGATGTTCAAAGCTAGTATCTTGATGCAGAATCTGAAGTCATCTAAATGAAAATTGGTCAAACTATGCAGCTAAAAGTTGTTGTAGATCTATTCTTTTTGAATTTAAAATGCCCTTGTTCCTATGTTAAGAGTGTATAAGATCTGCAGTTGGAGAATGCTGCGCCTAGTTAAACAACGGGTTACTCCAAAGACTTTATATCCATAGCTAAAGGTCAATATGATGGCACCAGTAGGTAATTGAAGTTTTTAGCCAAAGATTTGTCTTTTACTCTCTTATCATCATTGAGTTTGGTCAACTTCTTTGGTTATATGAGACTTCAAAAAAGTTCTCATGCATATGGGATTTCAGTCTGATTCTTGATTATCAATTCTTTGCAAGTGACCAGCATCTCCGTTTAGATTTATATTAGAAAAATATAAGCTTTGTCATATTTGACTTCAAAACTTAAATCAGTCAAGTGGCTAAACAAAATAAGACGAGCTAAGCATTTTGGCATGTGTAATAGTTAGATAGTGAAGAGAAACTTGTCTATCTTTTCATTGCCCAATGTCAATTATAAGTCTGAGGAATAAAAATGGAGATCCTTATTTGTGATGTTTCACAATTGTACGTGTATGACGTCTCATAATTTGTGCAGAATGTACATCAGGGGCACCGAGCTGAGACACTGGTGAGGTTTCTCAAAGCTAGGGATGGAAATGTGTCTAAAGCACAAAAGATGGTAAGTGCATGCAGTTTTCATTCACGTTTGAAGCTCAATATTGCTTCAGGATGAATATTGCATTGAGGAAATCTTCTAACTGTAATCAGCACTTTGCAGCTTGTTGACTGTTTAAATTGGAGGATTGACAATGAGATTGATCAGATACTTGCAGTAAGTTTTTTCTTATCATAGCATAGGCGTTCTCATTGCTGTAGATAGTGTGATTATTTTGGGTTGTTTATAACTTATAAGTTATTTCCATTTTTTGTTCATTCTAGATCCTGTTGATCTTAAGTTACATACCGCTGCAATATTTGAATGGAAATCCTTTATTTCAAGTCACAACTAATAAAGAAATGAAGGCAAAATTGGTTCCACCTTTACTATGTTGCTGATATTTGTCATTTTTTTGTTGCAGAAACCAATTGTACCCACTGATTTTTACAGAGAAGTGAGGGACACTCAGCTTGTGGGGATGTCTGGATATTCAAGAGAGGTGATACTTTATCTGTACATATAAGTTACCGTTGATTAGCTCTCTCTCGTTCGGGTTATGCAACTTTTGGTGTTGTGCACTTGTGCTTGTCCAATATAATCTTATTGTGTGGTTTCTACTTTGTTTTGATCTGTGCAGGGTCTTCCCGTCGTTGCTGTTGGAGTAGGGCTCAGCACATATGACAAAGCATCGGTAAGGGTCATATTTTAGATGTTTTAGCCCCATTAACATGTCAATTCAGCTGCTCAAACATTTTGTTTTTGCCATTTGTCTCCTACAGATGGCATTGAACTGTACTGACATATTGCTTTTCTCTATTGTAGATTCACTACTATATTCAATCACATATCCAGATGAATGAATACCGTGACCGCATAATATTGGTATGTCCTTGTGTTGCTTCATTCAAAACGTCGATAAATACGACAAAAACAGCCTGCAATGTTGACTGTCTGATGTTCATGTTACAGCCTTCTGCATCAAAGAAATTTGGGCGGTATATTGGGACCTGTATTAAGGTTTTGGACATGACTGGTCTAAAGCTTTCTGCACTAAACCAAATTAAGGTATCTTGTTATTTGTGTGACATTGTAATCGTATTCCATTGACCTTCCTACCAAAATCCTACTATGTTATTCCTTATCATCTTTTTTCTAGTCAACATTCTTCCTGGATGTATAGATTCAGTCATTGCTGAATTTCTTTGGTTCTGCATTCACCTTCCACGCTGAGAATTCTTTTAAAGTTTGATATGATGTTCAATTTTGTCACTTTCTGCAGATGGAGATTAAGTTCAAGCTTCAGAGTTAAAAAGACTCTTCTGAGTGCATTTGTTCATTCGCGAACTACTGCTATTTACAAAATTTAAACTTTTGAAAAAAGAATTATTCATCAACAATCACTCAAACAACCTAAAAAGCATTAATAGATCTCCAAGAGAAGTTCTCTTGGTAGTGCTACAGAAAGAATGGAACCTGCATCAGATATATAGATGTCAGGGAGGATATGAATGAGAAAATGGTCACAATGGCGAGAACAATAGGAGTTATAGCAGCCAGAAGATAAGATGAGAGGTCACATGAGATGGTGTGGTAATAGTGATTGAAAGTGATAAAAGGGGGAAGGGTAAAAATAAAATTGCATTTAGAGAAGCCATTTAAAAAGATGTATAATATCTCGGAATTAATGCACACTTATCTAAGAACATAGAACAATGGAATCAAAGGATCTATACAAGCGATACAACTAGTCAAGATTAAAGCTGATGTTTTCCATGAGTCTATTTGTACTTGTTAATACGTATATGTGGATGTGGCGCCACCGGATGCCTGGTGGCTATAGCAAGGTGGTGTCTAGGCTAGTTTGTGTACCTCGATTATTCCACCAAGTATCTGCTACCTCCCACCAACACAGGTGCTTGATGGGTACCTACCAAAAGCTTAGGCAGGAAGAAATAACTATTGGTTTGATATTGATTATTGAAATGATTATTCATTATAAGGTGGAGTAGTATCTTCTTTTACTTGATCACACATTTGGCTTTTTAAAACTTGACACTTTGTTTGTTCCTCTTGTAGCTCTTAACTGCTATATCTACCATCGATGACCTAAATTATCCTGAGAAGACAGAGACGTATTACATTGTTAATGCTCCATACATATTCTCAGCCTGCTGGAAGGTTTGTGTATAGCTTATAATTGTGCACGAATCTTGCTGACTCAGTTAACCTAAAGCCTAACTCTTTACAAACTTCCAGGTCGTTAGACCTCTTTTGCAAGAAAGAACTAGAAAGAAGGTCCAAGTGCTCTCCGGCTCAGGAAAAGATGAACTGTTGAAGGTAAGATGTCATTTTTTCTTTGAGTGAAGGGTCAAAACACACCTGGAAGTATCATGTTTTTTCAAGTTTCCTACCTGAAGTATCATTTGTTCACTTTTTTCACCAAAACTATCGCCAAATGTTTATCAACGGACATGATAGTCGTTCTCATATCCTACTTGAACGATGGTGATATTTTAGGTAGGAAAGGAGAACAACTTATAGTTAAGGTATGTTTCAATAAATATTTGGTGATAGTTTAGGCAGTGAACTCGGGAAAAAACAAAATACTTCACATGTATTTTTTACCTACACTTTTTTTTTTTCCTTTGAGAGTCAAATGCTTTTAAAGAGATGAGTTATATTGAATGTAAGAAGTTATTATAGCTGTTTGCTTTTTATCCTTTGATTCTCTCACTTCAGGAGAGGTTTTCTGTTCAGATGAATTCATACTATTATTTGTAGTTTGTTGGATCCATCTATATTCACATAAACCGAGCAAATTAATAATGTTCGGTAAAACACCTCATGTTTTTAATGAATACGATACTTGACTTCATTTCTAACTAGAATTATCTTCGACTTGGAGCATTGAAAAATTCTTATTTCTCAACTTGCAGATAATGGATTATGCATCACTACCACATTTTTGTAAGAGAGAAGGCTCAGGTTCGTCTAAACATTCTAGAAATGGTACAAATGATAACTGTTTCTCCTTTGATCACGCATTTCATCAGCAACTCTATGATTATACTAAGCAACAAGCTCTAGCATCAGAGGCTGTTGCACCAAGCAAAGAAGGATCGGTCCACGTTAGCTTACCTGAGCCAGATCCAGCTGATGCAAAGATTGCTGAAACAATAGAATCCGAATTCCACAGGATTGGGGAGAAAAACTGTATCTATCAATCATTTCATGAAATAAAGATCAATGGCGATTGAAGCTGATTCGCTGTAGTCTTGTTTACTGCTTATTCTGGATCCGGGCTTTTACATGACGAGAGGATTCAAGTAAGCATTGTAGTACTAATATGGCTTGCATCATCTCGATGCAGGATTTAGATAGAAGTTGTAACATGGTATTTACACTACCTTGGAGTGGACTATCTTATGAATAGTCGAAAATGTTTAATCTCCCACAAGGAATTTTTACGCGAAATTTGCTGATTTTTGATGCTGCTTCCATAATTCCTGAATCTTTGCAAGATAGAATGAACTTTCTTCTGATTGAAGGACTGTAAAAGAAAGGGGGGAAGGGTGAAGTTAAGATAAATGAAAAGGTCAAAGGAACCTTTAGTATATTTCTGTGTATTTTGTTCATCTGATGTCTTGATAAGTCCAAGCAGAATATCAACAACCTTGGTAAGAATACTCCCTCTGTTTAATTTATGTGATATAATTTGACTCGACATATTTTAAAATAAATGAACTTGTGGTCATAAATAGCTGTAGAAGTTTCTTATCAAGAGTCAAAAACTTAAAAATTGTGTTGATGTACAACACATACCTAGTGAAATCTTACATAAGGTGAAATGTATGTAAATTTTACTATTATCTCACAAAAGTAGGAAGATTGTTTCCTGACAACTCTCATCTAGAAAATTCGTAAATAAAATAAATTAGATATGAAAAAAAAGCGAAAAGGAAAAGAAAATGACAAAAAGAAAGGACGATTAATAATGAGTCATTTTTTATCTTCATTGTTTCAATTTATGTAGTATCATTTAACTTAACATAGAGATACACTAATGAACTAACCAGAACAAAGTTGAGTATTCCTTCTTTTTTCCCCTTAAAATAATAACAGCCAAACATATTCATAGACCAAACAATCACTTTCAGACAACAGGGTCCAGGAAATGTGAACAAAACAAGACTCCTAAATTTACAGAGCCAATTTGTCTATCATTACAACACTATTTTGGCATAGTAAATAAAATTCTAAGACTTTATTGCAAGTGACTTGTACACATGCAATAACATCAATTTACATCAGACAAAGCACAGCTGTTTTTAACCAACAATGAGATCAAATCAGTTGAGTTCTTTTATAAATATTATTTCAGCTGCCTGTAGCAGTGGAAGGCATAGCCAACTGATATGGCAGCACCAATAACAGCAAGAACTGCATATGTGTCTTCACGCTCCCAGCTCTCATACCACGTAGGCATTGAGCACACCCTGCGAGAACGAGCCCCTTTTCCACTACTACTTCGAGAAATTTGTCTCTTGAAGCTGCTCTTCTTTTCAGATGTAAACTCAGCATTGTCTTGGTCGAGATTGAAATTGTCTGCATCAATTGGAAGTTGAGCGTTCTGACAACATGACACATTTCCATTTGCCTGGCAACAGACCGTACCCTCTAATTGAGATCCACATGTACTAATACCAACATCATATGAGGTTTTGGTGACTCTTTCCATATCTGTTACACCATTAATGCTAAGTCTATGTTCTTGGGATGCTTTCTGTTCATCTTCAGATAGTCCCATCTGGCCCCTGAAATAAGATATTAGTATTCCAGATTAACAAATGTAAAGTGCCTTCAGCATTCATGCAGATAGATTAGCCTAACAAATGAATCTTGAAAAGGCAATTTATCACCTATACAAAATTACAGTCGGTTTTACAAGTTCCTCTTTGGTACTGCTTTACATCACATTAATGAGTAATTTTGGAACAACATTATTGTGTTCTTAAACCCTCAGAACTTCATGAAGTACCGAGTTTCCATTGAATTGCAAGTGTTATCCAAAATTTGTTTCACCAAAAACATCAAGACAGAGGTTATGGAACTTACGCTGTTCAAGAGGTAACAAAATATCAACATAACAATGCCTTGACAACATATGTAATTTGCATCTTAACCACAATTTTTAATATAACACTCCTAATGTTTTAGAGCTGACAAGTACAGAATAGCTTAAAGACGAGTTAAATTCATTTAGAAGTAATCATATGCAATTTCTCCAGATGCCAGATTATAATAGCAACTGGGGATAGAATTTACCTCCACAACCAATCAACAATTTCTCCTTTAGCAACATGCTGTTCAAGCAACTGTGGTACATCATCTGGTGTAACATAGCCATACCTAGTGCGCAACAAAAACAAACATATAATCAACTACCCAGCTAAATTTCATTAATTGCCTACAACTGAGAGAACAATTTCCAGAAGAAAAGGGACATAAGGATTTTTCCTAACCAGTGTCCGGAGACTTCCTTGTGAGCATTTCGTCCAAATATGATTACATTTCCAGCAAACTTGTGCCCCCCGATGTGTGAGCATGGACTAACAGATACTTTTCCTTGAAGACCATTTGATTCTATTTCCTCCAAAAGTCTATTAACTATAGCTGGTCCACAAACACCACATCGACGATCTCTTGAACCATGACAACACACAAATATGTACCATCCAGTCAGAGCTTCAGGATTTCCAGGTGACCATTCACCATCCTTCACTAGCACCTCCTCAACAAATGTGTCAACATCAAAATGAGTCAATCTCCTGCACCATAGGTAAATTCAATGCCATTTAATAGATATGCCATCAAGAGCAGCAGATGCACCAGAAAAGTATAGTATAGTCTAAACCTGTATCTGATCATGTCTGGAAATATCAACACATCCCCATTCGATGTCTCAGTTCCATCATGCCCTTCACATATTGTCAACCGAGTCTTGAAGAAAGAAAAGTTACAACGTAAATCACTATAGATATTGCTAGGATCATGAAAAAAACATAACCAACTAAGCAATTTGCTTATGAAAAAAATCGTGAAAACTACATGTTCAATCAGAATGAGATCAAACAAGAACAATTTACTCTTCAACTTGAGCTGAAGCTATAAAGGTTCGAAAATGGCAAGTTCAATTATCAATTGAACATACAAGTGGACAAATTTTGAAACTTGCAGAATGTTCAAATTTTTTCAGTCAGGAATAAGAAGGAAAAAGAAATTGCAAATTCCAAGTAGTGTATACGAACAGATTACACTTTGTTCTATCACTACATACAGGCAAAAGTCCACACATCCCAAAGTAGCAACAGAAAAAAAAGTAATGCATCTGCTTAAATTAAGGAAGTTTGTACCCGTAAGCTGAAACAAACCAATCACACCTTATAAGCATGTTAAGGTTTGCTGTACAAATCCTTTGTATTCATTTGACTCTAATCAGGCCCATTTCATACAAATTCTAAATAAATTCTCCCTTCAGTAAAATTAAGCATATCTAGAATTAGAGGTGCAAAGACTTGACTTTTTACTGGTCAAAATCTAATAGTAGTATAGTATTTGAATTTGCAGTGGCAAAAGATGCCAAATGTCATTGGGGTGCAAGTCCTATGTTGCTCGGACTCTTAAAAAATGTCAACAGGTGTGTATTGAATCCTCCAAAAGTATTGCATTCTTGGAGGATCCAACGCGGGTGCAGCAACAATTTTCTCCATTCTCAGCAACATAGCCAGTAACTCATAACAAGTTAGCATAACAACCCCAGTTACTCTGTCCAGCTGAAATTTAAATTGCCCCGTTACTTTTTCAGATTTTGTTATCTCCTTGTCCCAAATTTAGCACCTTTGTTGTTCTGAAGCTAACATTACTTTTGAATTTTTAATACTTTGCATCTGCTTAATGCCTATTACTGACATTTCTTACTTAATGAAACAACAACATACTCCTTGTAATCTCATAAGTCAAGTCCGGAGAGGGTACATAGACTTTACCCCTACCTTTCTAGCTGTTTCCGATAATAGCAATAAGAGCAACAATGAGCATTCTAGAATATAATACCAGTTCATACAATGCAGGATATCTTAACATTTCAAAAGCTAACTTAAGTATCAGCAACGAGAACAAATTCAAAAATGACAAAGGCATAAACCTGTTTCTCAATATCATTCTTCCGAGCAGCAAGAGTAGCAGCAAGAAGCCTAGGCAATCGATCAAACTCCGCAGCCTCAATACGAGGAGGCCAAACTTTAGGATTCTTATAGCAAAGGAACAGATGGCGTTCATAGAAATCAACAGTACCAACAAGCGTTGTCTGACGAAAATCAGGACGGGAAAAACCAAACTCAGCATCAGCGGCGCCGGCGGCATCTACTCCGGAGAGAAAACCCTCGTTTTGGAAGCTTCCGGAAGCGCTACCGATCTGAGAAGAATCTAGAAGGTAGCTATCGGCATCGGAAACAGTAACAGGAGAAGAAGTATTAGGGTTTATGAACTCGTCCCTATTCGCCATTAATGGTGAATTTTGAGCTTTTTGACTCATTAAGTCCTCCGTGCAAAATGGAAATGAATAAACGACCTTCTTAGGACAATGAAATATGGCAACTTACATATATTAAAATGAAATAAAAGAATGCACTTTTCTTTTCTTTTTCCATAAGTATATCATTTGATTTAGCATAAATATCGAGTATCATAAATTTTTATCAATGTTACATTATCTCTATTGTAAAACTATTTATACTAATTATTTATTTTTTTATCATTATTTCATATTTATCATGAGGCTAATAATATAATGACTCGCGATTTAGCTAGTGAATAATTTGTATTTGTAATGATTACATATTTTTAGTTGTTGCACCACATTTATCGTGACCCCAATACTACGCAACTTAGTTAGTTATAGGTATGGAAGTATCTAGACGTCACGTGAACTAACATAATCTAATCAACTTGTCACATGTATTTATAACCTATTCGCTGCATCATATTTAGCGTGATCCCAGTAAAAAGTACACAACCTAACTAGTAATAAAAGTATCTAGAATTCACTTGAATTAGCTGACGAATGAAGTCATGTGTAATAATTGCATGTTTCTAGTTATTATATCACATGTATTGCACAATTATAATTTTTCGGTGTTACATTATATATATAGTGAGGATATAATTTAACTAGATATGAGAGTATTTGATCTTCACTTTAAATAGTTGATGAATTAAATACTTATTAAATTAAAACTCGAAATGATGGTATATTTTTATGAGACTACCTGGTCTTTGTATGAAGTAGACGATGAATTAAATACTTATTGGAATAAAAAACTGAAAATGATGGTATCTCTCTAGTCGTTATATTAGATTTATTATTTGGCTAATAAGTTAATGCATAGCTTAGCTAATGAACCATCTGTATTTATAATAGTTGCATATTTATAGTTGCTATATGTTCTTATGTTAATATAATTGTGCACAGTTTGACAGTCAGTTTAAGAGTATTTATAGTTCACGTGAGTGACGAAAAAGATACTTTTTAGAATGGACTATTCATACTAATTGCATGTTTTTTGCTGTTATTTTATATTTACCAGGAGGCTAATAATACAATGACTCGTTATCTAGCCGATGAATAATTTATAATTATAATGATTACATATTCTTAGATATTGCACCACATTTATCGTGATGCCAATATCACACAACTTAGTTAGATATGAAAGTATCTGGACGTCACGTGAACTAACATAATCTAACCAACTTGTCACATGTATTTATAATGATTACATATCCCTATTCGCTGCATCATATTTAGCGTGATCCCAATAAGAAGTGCACAACCTAACTAATAATGAAAGTATCTATAATTCACGTGAATTAGCTGACGAACGAAATCATATGTAATAATTGCATATTTCTAGTTATTATATCACATGTATTGCACGATTACAAGTTTTCTATGTTACATTATATCTATAGTAAGGATATAATTTAATTAGATATGAGAGTATCTGATCTTCACATTAAGTAGTTGATGGATTAAATACTTATTAAATTAAAATTTGAAATAATGGTACATTTTTAGTTGTGATATCACATACATTATTTGACTAATACATTAGTGCATAGTTTAACCAATGAACCACCTATATTTGTAGAAGTTGCATATTTTTAGTTTCTTATACGTGTGTTGTACGTGCAACTCAGATAAATTAATTTAGAATTTCTAAATTAAGCATAAAATACTTTATTTAAATATGTATAATTATTATTAATGTCAATGTTTTCTTTGAGAAAAAAGAAATTGAATTATATTTCTAAAACGTAACTTTTCATTACAAGTTTTAATAAAATTACTAACAACAACAACAACATTCCCAGTTGTAATTGCACCTATTACTTCTATTAAGCTTTTGTTGGAAATTACGCATGAAATAATACTCACATATGAATATACTTAAATACAACTTTTAAAAGTAAAAACCAAATTGAAAAATAAGTTTTAAGATGTTCTTCTAAATTTAAAATACAAACATCAAGTTAAAGTTGAATTTTTCATAGTAACACGACAACGAAAACGTACCTAGTATAATTCCACGACAACATATTAGCAAGAAGTGGAAAAGATAACTCATATCTTTCCAGGATGTTTAAGCTAAGAGTCCCATAAGCATATTATTATTATAGGAGACAATTTTATATAACTCTAAGAAGTTGTAGACACACAATAAATACCAAAAGTGAAAGAAGAAAGAAAATTGCTGCTCCACAGGTTTCAGATATACACACAATCCATGGCATATGTTACTCTCCACCACACATATTTTGCACAAAATGTTTTGGCAGTGTGCTACCAAACAGGCTTCTCTCCAGGCAGATATGATGGAGAACTTCCCTCTACTTGGTTTTTCTTCTTGTGGAAAATGCCACTGATACTAGGCATCAATACCTTCTTCTTTGACACTGATGTCTTTGCTTTCTGCAACTTGCGCGTTTCCGTTGTCTTTTCTTGTGTGTTTAGCTTATTGGTTTCAACAGGTGGGTGCATCATTGGATGTGATTCCATGAATTTCTCCGATGGCTTTTCCTTCTGAACTGTGTAACTTTGAGGAGATGATCCGTAGTTCATATGTGTCTCAGCAAGAATACGAGAAGCTGCCTCAGCTGCCTTCTTCTGCTCACGTTCCCGCCACCTTCTAAGCTCCCCTTCTACAGCTTTCCTGGCAGCTTCTGCCATCTCCGCCTTCTTCAAGGCTTCCTGAGTAGCAGCTTTTATATCGTCAATCTCCTTTTGAGTAGTCTCCAACTTCTTGAGGGCCTCGTTCTCACTTGCTTTCACGGCTTCTACCTGAGCCATTGCGGCTGCCACTTTTATTTCTGCCAAATTATCAAGTTCTTCAACCTTACGGCTCAATGAGGTAAACTCATCTCTTGATAAAGTGATATGAGCACCAGACTCAGAAGTTGAGGATCGTGCTGCAGTGGTCTTTTCAGATAAAATCTTAATTTGATCACGAGCCTCAGCCTCAGCTGACTTTGCTTCTTCAGCTTCTTCCATCGCCACTTTAAGCTTCTTTTCTGCTTCTTCAAGCGCCATTCTAGTGGCTTCAGCTTCTTTCTTCAACTCTTTTGCTTGCAATTTCATCTCTTCAGCTTCAAGCTTCGCGTTTTTGGTTTCCAAGGTCAGTTGGTGGAGAGTAGAGATCATTTCTTCAGAAGCACCTCTTGCTTTGGCTTCTTCCGCAATTGCTACTTCAAGCTCGGATTTGGCTTTCCGGAGCTTGACATGCAGACCCCCGGCAAGGGATTCTGTCTCCGCCTCCTTCTCCTTCAGATCAGAATGTTCTTTCTTGATATTCTCCAGGTCCAGTTTAAGGGTCTCCACCAAGGTTTGGAGAGTACTCTCTTCTTCTGCGACCTTATGCAGTGATTCCTTAGCATCATCCAGCTCTGCAGTAACAACTTTCACCATATCAAGGTCAGAAGACTTTGCTCTGTCTATCTCTTTCCTCAAAGTTTCAATTTCAGACATTGTTTCAGCTAACTGTTCTTCAAGACTCTTGGCTAAATGCGCATCAGTCTCTTTCCTCAAAGCACGCAACTTCTCTGCTGACTCTTCAAGTTTAGCCTTGTAGGACTGCTTCTGAACATCCTTTTCAGCATAAATCTTTGCTTCCTCTTCCCGCTCCTGCACACAGGCAAGTTTTAGTTGTTCCACTGACTCGTGGACAGCTGCTATTTCCTTGGAGAGCTCGCTGGCTCTTTCCATATTTGCCTTGGCAGAACGCTCAGCTTCTGCTGCCTGCTCAATAGCGCCAGCTTTTTCTTCCCTAAATGTATTGCAATCCTGGCGGAGTTTCCTCAGCTCTTGCTTTGCTTTATCAAGATCAGCTATTTCAGCCATATACTTTTCTTGTGCAGTTTCCAGATCCACTTTCCAAGAACCATCCTTCCCCATAACAGAGCCATCATTTGGTGCTTCAAGTTGGTTCACCCGACTCTTAGCTGCTTCTGTTGCCTCGACAGCCAAATCCTTTGACTCGCAAGCAATTTTAAGCTTTCTGGTGAGGTCATCAACAGTCCGTTTTGCCCTTTCCAGCTCAGTAAGTGCTTGAGCTCTAGTGGTTTCTGCATTTTTCAACTGTTCCTTCAACTTGTTCAGCTCTTTCTGGGCTAAGTGAAGGCGTGTTTCCTTTGCCAGTACCCTCTGAAAGCAAGAAAAGGGTACTTAGATGAGGTTATTTGATTGCAGTCTCTCAACACTAACCAATGCTCAGGTATACATAATTTTTGTATTCATTCACTCCTGAGAGCACCTGACTGTGTGTTACATTCAATAGTCTAAAGACTCGAGAATGAGCATATTTAGTGAAAAAATTCTGACACTCTAAAATGAAGCAGCAAATAGTTATGAATACTCCAAAATCATTAACCACCATATGAAAACACTTAAATAACTAAAGAAAGAAGATGCTTCAAGGACACATGTACCAGACAAAAGTTCGATGTGTAGATGGAGATGCATGCACAAATAAATTTCTATGACAGCATGACTTACTTGATTTAAAAGACAAATTATAAGTACTGGTCAGACAAAAGGAAACTTTGCTTAGAAGTTCATTCTCCAACTTTTCTTTGTTCAATAGGTTATCAATTCAATCTTAATCATAAACAAATATTTACCACAAACAGTGCAGATAAAACATCACAATAAGAACACCAAGTTTCCCCAGTCGGGATAACAACATACATATTTGAACCAACGTATCATTTACCTCTGCGGACTCAGGTCTTGGCTTCCTGATTGCAGGTTTTTCCCCTGAAAATGCACCTTCTCCAAACAAGTTAACAGCATCTTTGACAGACTGGAATGGTGCACTTGTATCTATCTCTCCGACTTGTACTTTTGGAGATCCAGTAGGTTTCTTCCGATCTTTTGAAACCATATTTTTAATCTTTTAAACGGAATCACCTACCAAGGAAAAGCAAAGTTTACTGGGAGTGTTTTTGGTCACAGACAGCATTTTCAACATTGTGGATAAGAGTAGCACAGAAGCTTGAGATACCAGGTTACAAGCAGTCATCATGCAAGACGAGCTAGGTATATTTAACATCAATGTTCTCCTTTTAATTGAAAATAATAATTTTTTTGTAAGGACTTGAAAATCTTAACTTTGAGCTCCCCCTTTTTAGTGATTCTCCTCGTTGGAATAGAGTACAGCTTGAAAAGCAGATAAGTCTACATTGAAAAGTAAACACTAGATCATGCAACCAATTCTGAGATTGAAGAAGATTTGCAAGCACAAACCCAGAACTTAATGCAAAAATGACGGAGGAATTGAACCTATAGAAAAAGAGTTGACATTCTTTTCCTTATGGCATTTGTAGCTTAATATGTTTAAGCTAAAACGATCCCCAAGAGATGTTAATACACCAATCAGTTATGGTTGTTAGTTCTTCACTGTAGCTAAAACACTCCTGATCTGAACGACCTATAACTGAAATTTGTTCGACTGTCAAAAACGATTGTCACATAGATCCCAGTTACTGCACAGTCTGCACTACAAAGGATGAGAACACAAGCTTACTACATCAGACCAGGTCATTCAACTACAATCTTTTGTGGCCAACTATTTTACGTGGATCCTTTATTTGTCTTCTCATACACATGTCAAACAGGTGCGACATGGACATCGGCATGTCGTACAAACTCTTCAATTTATACCTCAAATGGGAAAAGGCTACACGTACTCATACCAAAAAAGCTATACCTGCAATTGTACACTAGCACATGCAACATAGATATAAAAGATTGTTCCTCCTTTTACTTGAGGCGGGTATAGCTAAAGGTCTTTCGGAAACAGCCTAGCCTCTATTTCCATGAGATAGGAGTAAGGTTTGCGTACGGTCTACCCTCCGCAGACCCTACTGTGTGGGATTTCACTGGTATGTTGTTATTGTTGTTTACGATATGTTACATTCAACCTTAATATTGTTGTTGAGCCAGCCAGGTTGAGAAATTGTATCCTTTGTCCATAACAGCCAAAAAGCCTTACTCTTAAGTTTTTAGATGTAACTGTAAAAGTCCTTTACAGCCACGTTGCTTCAATTAGTTGCATTAAATGTTCTTATCTTCTTATCTTTATGATCCACTTCACCAGCCACTACTACGGCTTATTTGCTAGTAGCAGGTGGAAAAAAATACACCCTTGACCTTGAATAATATCACACTTGTACCTTCAACGGCACATCAAATGGAAACAAACCACAGAGATGAGAATTACATGAAGTGTAGTAGTAATTTTCAACCTTTTCTTTCATTTGGATAATGGTCATGTTGTTATACTCAGAGAGCTTTATGTACACATAACTTGTCAGAAAGAAAAGAAAGGAGGGGGATGGATCGGGTGGGGGTGGGGGAATATGTCTATAAAATGCACTTCATTCCTCAAAATTAATCACTCTAGAACCTTCAAATAATTTCTATATGACAAAAAGATAATTGACTTGAAATGTCAAAGGAGATAAGCCAAACACTCATGTTAAACATTATTAAATCAAAAATATTCAAATAGAGAGTTATGTTACTATATTTCAAGTTAAAAGGAAAAACACTATATTGAGCTTTGCTTTGCTGTATCTGAGGGTGCAGAAGATAAAGATCTCAAGATCACATTGCAGCAGTGACAACCACAACATACAAATGCAAGTATCACATTGAAGCTCTCTTCAGGCATTCCAACTACCAAATTCAACAATAACAACAACAACAACATACCCAGTAATATCCCACAAGTGGGGTCTGGGGACAACTACCAAATTCACCGAGTCAAAAATTTAATTGCTTTGCCAACAGAATAAGGCATTCTTGTGACAGGTCCCTTTTCATATCCAGTTTAAAAGAGTTAGATTGTAATCTACTAGCAAATCATGATAAGCTTAGATCAGACTAGACGAGAGTTATTGTAAGGTCTAACACACACCGTTTCTGTTTGGCACTAAACAGCAAGGAAAATCATAATTTGTTGCAATCCAACTTTTCTCTGGATATAGTCTAGTTTAGATGTAAAATCAACACAAAACTACACATTAAGTACTATCCGGAAACTTTTCAAACTAGAACCAACTACTAAGTTTCTCTCAGTGTATACAGAATGATGGATTGCTAATAGCTGCCTAGGCATTCATTGTTGGAAGTGAAATAAACATAGAAAAACGGATGTCATTATGAATGCACAGAAGCAAATACTTTTACAACCATCACCTGACAATGTATGCTAAGCTAATAATGTAACCATTCTCACTCTCTAAGGTCACAATAAACACAAGAACATGTTTTGACTTTTTTTTTTTTAAGGTAAACAAAATTTGAAGCCTGTTAAAAGGGAAGCAATCAAATCATTTAGTGCAGAAAATTGCAGGACTACATACACATACTCTGCTACAACTTAAATGAGTGGAAGGCGTGAAGAAATCCATAAAATCAAAAAAAAAACAAGCCAATTGTTCAATCTGAAACCCATAAACATTAGAAGAAATTAAAAAACCAACTCAAACAGATAATCATTGCATTTCTCAATTACCAATTACCCAATAGAATAATAGCAACTACCATGAACCTAATTCTTCTCACCAAGTCTAATAAAGACTTCAACTTTTGCCCTTCTACAACAACAACAGCAGCAAAAACACTAGGTGTTTGTTCTTAGCTGTACTAGCCTCGGTGGACAGAGTTACCTTAAACCCATTACTAGTGGGAGGTGCATATATCATGTAAAATTAGTCGAGGTGCACAAAAGCTGGTCAGACACCAGGGTCATCAACAACAAATAATACAACAACAGTAGCAATAATATACAAGCAGAAGGGTAAAAGAGGGAAAAGGGCTTACCTTAAATGATGAAAAGCCCTAATCATCCATAAACCCTAGAAATCATCAATCTTTTTTGACTCCCCAAAAGAGTCGAGACACAGCAGCAAATTTTCAGAAATAGGCAAAAGTGGTTGACCAAACACCTTCCAAAAAGTTAATCTTTTCACTAATCAACACAAATCCACAACCCAAACAGCTAAAAAAATGCCCCAAACACTCCAAGACAATCTTTTTATCTCCCCCCACAGAACCTAAACCCTCAATAGCAAAGTTAAAGAAGAGAAAGGCAATTCCCTTGAAGGGGTAAAACACTGTTTGGGTAGTTGCAGTAAACCAGAAAAAATTCAAACAGTAAAGACAGGATTCTTGAATTGAGAGATGGTCTGAAAGTTTACAAAAAGCTAAAAAGAGAAAAGCTGTATGTTGAAAGACAAATATAATGTATACTACTACTATGAGCTAATCAGAGAGGAAAGAGAGATGAAGAAAAGACAAGTCCAAGTCAGCAAAATGGCACCGGCCCCGGCTGACTTTGTCTTTGAGCACGCAAAGGTGAAAAAGGAGAAGAGCAAGGAGATTATTTTTTTGAAACGTAACTCGATTAAATTTGAATAATAAAAGTGACTCTTTACAATAAATAAAATTTAATAAATATTATTTTATAGAAATAAAAAAATTATTTTAAAAATATCAAATCTCAAAAACAGAATATACTAGAAATAAAAATACATGATAACATATATAATAATAAATATAAGAATAAAAACAACTCTCTAATCAAAAAAATTTAAATTTGAAGCCTATAATTAAAATTATATTTGATTAAATTATAATTTTTGCTTACATAAATATAAAAAAAATCATAAATCGTGAAAACTATTAAAACTATTTTAATTCTTTATACAATCTTATTAAATAAGTAAAAGGCATAACTAATGTACAATACGCTTATGTAAAGAAAAGTAAATAAAATATTTATTAATCAAATTTTAGTTTAATAAAATATGAAAAATTGAACATGAATTATACTGTATAGCTCTGTAGTATAATCATCACATTTAGTATGGAATCGATATGAATTCAAATGATAATAATAAATAAAAAGTAAATATTGATTTAAAATAATAATAAATCTGATTGTTGAGAGTAATGATTTTATTTGTAGTTTAAGGGTTGACAAAATCTAATGATATCAATAGTAAATTTTATTTATATATGAATGATGAGTGATTGATATAAACAATATTTTTTTAATAAAATATAAATTTATAAATTAATTTTTATATTTAAAAGTACCAAATTATAGTATAAAATTTTGGACTTGCCAATACTATAGAAAAAAAAGTATAACTCCACTATTCTATGATATTCAAACACATTTAATTATTAATTCCACAGGGTTTATGGGTAGTTTAGACACACGAAAAAAATCATCTACTTTTTATCGATTTAATTATTCATCTTATCTTTTGTTAAAATTTATTTTAAAATGATTGTGTTTTGCTTATTTTGAAAATTCTCTAGTTTCATTTTTTTTTCACATTATATAAGATTATAAGATTTTAAAAAATATTTTAATATATCTTAAATCATAAGATTCAAAACTCTAATTTTATTTTTTTAAATTCTGTATCAAATATAAATTAAATAAATAAATTATAATTAAAAAAATAATATTTTTGACTCAACTCAAATTTACTCTTTTGATCCAATAGCGTTCCATTAGATAGGAACAGATTTGATAAATACTTGGGGGCGAATCTACCTTAATCAAAAGTTGTACAACAAAACAAAACTTTTCTTCGAGAAGTTATGTGGTGCACATAAATTAAATGTTAGCTATTATTGGTATTTATGATTTTACACGATATTAACATAACTTAAAATTTTTTTTACACATTTTATACTATTTTAGCGTCAAAATTAGGTTTAGATTTCCCTAACTATAATGATTTAGGAACAACACTTTTTTCTTTAAGAAGAATCTTAGAATAATCGATAAAGTTATTGCTATGTGACTAGGAAATCACATGTTCAAACTTTAATAACAGTCTCTAATAAAAATATAAAGTAAAACTATATACAATAGACCCTTTTTATCCACAGGGGTTATGGGTAGTTTAGACACACGAAAAGAATTATCTACTTTTTATCGATTTAATTATTCATCTTATATTTTGTTAAAATTTGTTTTAAAATGATTGTGTTTTTCTTATTTTGAAAATTCTCTAGTTTCATTTTTTTTTCACATTATATAAGATTATAAGATTTTAAAAAATATTTTAATGTATCTTAAATCATAAGATTCAAAACTCTAATTTTATTTTTTTAAATTCTGTATCAAATATAAATTAAATAAATAAATTATAATTAAAAAAATAATATTTTTGACTCAACTCAAATTTACTCTTTTGATCCAATAGCGTTCCATTAGATAGGAACAGATTTGATAAATACTTGGGGGCGAATCTACCTTAATCAAAAGTTGTACAACAAAACAAAACTTTTCTTCGAGAAGTTATGTGGTGCACATAAATTAAATGTTAGCTATTATGGGTATTTATGATTTTACACGATATTAACATAACTTGAATTTTTTTTTATACATTTTATACTATTTTAGTGTCAAAGTTAGGTTTAGATTTCCCTAACTATAATGATTTAGGAACAACACTTTTTTCTTTAAGAAGAATCTTGGAATAATCGGTAAAATTATTGCTATGTGACTAGGAGATCACATATTTAAGCTTTAACAACAGTCTCTAATAAAAATATAAAATAAAACTACATATAATAGACCCTTAATTTGATTTGCAAGTTGTAATTTGCAACATGCACCTTGTAAATGAATTGTTGATCTAGCCCCTTTCATTTTTCTAATTTATCATTTTCTTTTTCCCACTTCATCTCCGAAGTCCACATTAAAGTTATGATCAAAATTTGAATCACGCATTGTAAAGTTCATTTAAGAATGATATTCCTAATAATATTTCCTTCATACTCAATTTTTAAATTCAAAATTTCTAATTAAAAATAAAATAATTCTATCACAATCGATATTTTTTTAATTTATCAAATGTTAAAAAAAAATGTTAATTAATCTCAAAAAGTTAATTTGTCCCCTGGCATAATTTGAGGTGTCCCCACAAACTTTTCTCAGCAATATATTTTGCACGAGAACTTTTGTCGACTATTCCATAGGTCCATGTACAACGAATTGTGAATCAAGAAATTTTAGGACAATATAATAATAATAATAATAATTCTTGACATCTCAAAGATGCAAGGTCATAATAATTCAATAAAAAATTATTTAAATAAAAAAATTAAAAAAATAATTTAATTTAAGAGATAATTAAAAAATTAATTAATTATTTATAAAAATAATCTGCGAACCAAAAATTTTAATTAAAGGTTCACATTATTCCAAAGGGAAGGTATTAACACCTTTCAGAATCTATAACTATAGGTCCTGGCTGAATTCATTTTCGAATTAAGGAGGAGATACACAATATAACACAAATATAATAATCACAAAATATACACAAATAATAAAATAAACAATGATATGAGGAACGTTCTAATATTTGTCTAACGTCAATAATATACACAATCATGAATAAACAAAGAATAAACTATAATTAGTTCGTCTTTTTTTTAATGAGAAGGCCTCAAAATCCGACGGATAAATTCGTCATTGGTCAAATTTAGCAAATAATGAACTTGAACTAAAAAATTGAATATTAACATGTAACAAAAATAAATATAAACTAACTTGTTCCGTTTTTTAAATGAAAGGCCTCAAACTTCAATGAGTAAATTTTTCATCGGCTTAATTTTAGCAAATAATGTATTCAATATCAATTAAAAATGATACGAAGTAATGCTATATTAAAGCAATAAAATAAAAGCCAACTACAATTATGAGACAAAAATTCCACCAAATGATCTTTTAGACAAAGTGGTTCACTGAAAGTATTTCAAAAATGGTACAATAAAAAACTAAAAATGTATAGTGAAACCTAAAAAAGTGTTAAAATTTAAAATTAAACTAATTAAAATTATAATATTCTAAAAAAGAAGCAATTATCAAAAATTAATCTAAAATCATCAAAAAAATATTTTAAGCTAATTAAAAATATCAATATAAAAAGTAAGAATTTTTCAAAATATTGAAGAATTTTTCAAAATATTGAATCAAAAATGAGTGTCAATAATAATAACGTTTAATTTTAAATAAGTTAAAATTGACTATATAATTTGAACTGAACCTCCACTCATATTTTAATAAATTAAAATAAAAATTGAGCTAAAATAAATAAATTAATTAATAAATAAATGAATTAATGATCTACCCAAGAATTAAAAAAATTAAGTGATTTATAATTTTGCGAGTTAATTTTATCACTTCTACATAAATTAATTTAAATTAAATTAATTTTTTAAAAATAATCTCTTTATTTAAAATACTGATAAAATTAACATTTATTTTATTCTCTCCGAAATATACTTATGAAATTTCAAGTGGAAACAAAACAAACAAATTTATCACCCCATCTGAAAATTTGTCACCTCATTTCTACAATATGACAGCTCACTGCGATATCTTACACGTGTCATGCTGAGTCATCTTCTAACCGCCTTCAAAAAATTGAAAATTCGTCTTCATAAATACATTATTTCCACTCCCTTCACACAAATTCCAAAAAAAAAAGAATCATTTGCCACCCAAAGCAATCGGAAAAAGGGCAAAACATTCTCATGGCGACGGAGAAAGCGGCGGAGCACGGCGGCGATCACCGGCAACATCATCTGATACTACCGAACCACGAGCAGGCGATGAATGAAGAAGAGCGAGCTGAACGTGAACTCGACATGAACGAATTATCGCAGCTGTGCCAAGCTCACGGCAAAGGTATTCCAGCGAGTCGAGGATTGGATCAGAGGAAAGCTACCGTGGAAATTTGCGAATTTGTGGATGACGGGTCGGGTCAATTGGCTGAGAAATGTGGAACTATGTACCAACAAGCTGATCATTTTAGGTGTCACTAGTGAACACGAATAATATTCGTCGAATCTTAATAGAACAGTTGATTGATATATCTGAACTTTTTTTCTTGTTGCTTGGTGATTGTAAATTCCCTCCCCAGCGTTGCATGCACGTTGATTAATTATTAGAGGTAGATTTAGGATGTTTTCAATTAAATATGTTGTTTTTTTATCTGAATTGAATTATCTTATCTTATAGGAAAAATTACAATAAGTACATTCTGTTTGAATTATTATTGATTTTAGTAATGTTTTTTATTAATTTTTGTTTATTTTTTATTTATTATTATTTATAGTAATATATAATAATATTATGATAAATTTGTATTTGTTGCATTCAATATAAATATATTATAACGAGTTTAATAAAAATAATTTATTATTATTATAAATAAAAAATATTTTTTTAATTTAATATATTTATATAAATTTTT
>JAOTQJ010000099.1:22884927-22898757 GCA_025642045.1 Solanum sejunctum | reverse complement strand
GAAATAAAAAAATAATGTATTTATTAATAATATGAGATAGTAATATTATAATTATTAATAATTATGTGCTCAATAATATAAATTATACACATAATAAATTATTAATATTTTATATTTTTTTATTAATTAAGTCGATACACACATACAAAACTATAATCTAAACTAGTAAATCAAAAATATGTACAGTATATTAAAATGTTCTTATTTAAAAATTTAGAGAGTTGTTAAATTTAAGAAAAAGACATTTAATTTAAAAATAATTTAAAACGCAGTGATTATCTACTCATTTGTCAATTGTCGAGGACAAATCACTAGTAGTCACATGGAGACCAGACATCCATAATATTTTATTTGAGCAACGAGTTCACCACCAACCATTTGGGAATTTTTATTTTTTTTAAAATTTCCTTATTTTAAGAAGTTCTCTTTTTTTAATAAATATCAACTTTAATCTTGTGGAGTGAAATATTGAAGGAAAAAATATTTCAAAAGTAAAGAATTTCTTTTGTTAAAATAAACTGAAAAAGATATGACTAACAAATTGCAAATGAATATACCATAGTACTTAATAACTAACGTTTGATCTCGACGAGTTGCGTACTACTTTTGCTATTCATTTTTACTTATCATTATTTCATTTATCAAGATTAAATTATATGAACTTTAACCAATATTTTAAGATAAATTTTTTTATTATATTAATATGAGAGAGATTGCAACTAATAACAGTTTTCGTATGATTTTCAATCATGTAAATTTAAATTTTAAATATTAAATTTATCTATTTCAATTTAACTTTGAAGTTTAGTTAAATTGTCCTCAAAAAATAAAATAGTGATAAGTAAAAATGAACACGGTTAATGAAATCTTATCATTTAAACGTCACCACATACGCAATATATATTTAAATGAGGAAATTTGTGGAGTGTATTACTATATATAGTGTAAGATAGATGTAAATAATCCTCAAAGGTACTTTACAGATAAAATGAGAAAGTTGAAGTATGAGCCTTTATTTGAGACCAAGAAGGCAAAGGGGAGGATAATATATAGGTTATTTGCAACTTCACTATTTTGTGGGATTGTTTTGATTTGGATTTATAGACTTTGTAGTATACCAAAACCAGGTGAAAATGGTAGATATGTTTGGATTGGAATGCTTGGAGCTGAACTATGGTTTGGTTTTTACTGGTTCCTCACTCAATCTCTTCGTTGGAACAGAGTTTATCGTCATGCGTATCGAGACAGGCTCTTGATGAGGTATAGTTGTTGTTGTTTATTGAGCTTATTCATATAGTTGACTTTAATTTGTTTGGGATTAAAGCGTAGTAGTTATTGTTTGTTGAGATGATTTATGACGATGATATGGGTTGAGCTTAAATGAAGTAGAGGGGACTTCCGATCCTAACTTGTTTGGGGAATGGGGCGTAGTTGTTGCTTCTTGAGGTGAGGTTTGTTATGGTGATAGCATGAGCTGAGCTTAAATGAAGCAAGGATGATTCATATAGTCGATCCATCTTGCTTGGTGTAGAGGTGTAAAAGTGGTTGTTTGTTGAGCTGAGTGCTCGTTTATGATGATGATATGAGTTGAGCTTTAAATGAAGCAATGGGAACTCATATAGCCGATCACAATTTGTTTGGGTTTGAGGCATAGTTTTTTGTTGTGTGTCGAGCTAAGGTGATTGTTTATAATGATATATGAGTGGAGCTTAAATGAAGCAGTGGGGACTCATGTAGCCGATCTTGACTTGTTTGGAATTGAGGCGTAGCAGTAGTTGTTTTTTTCATTAGATGAGAACTCGTCATAATTTGAGCTTTAATTAAGTAGTGAGTTATGGAGCCGATTCCAACTTGTTGGTTTTGAGGCGTAGTAGTAGTTTATTTATGTAGTCGACCTCAACTTACTTGGGGTGGATGCATAGTAGTTGTTGTTGTTTATCAGGCTTAAATGAAGCTATGGATAATTATTTAGTCGACCCCAACTTGTGTTGGAAATGAGGCGTAGCTATTATTGTTGTTGTTCATTGAGCACAGTACTCGTGTATTCATTTAATTATATCTTCAACTCACCTCTCATATAAGGGCCTCATTGCTTTATAGGTCATCAAGCACGAACAGAAAAAGGTGCCTTGTTGATTTGTGTGATTATCTCGTCTTAAATTTGAAGTTCAAGTTGTTAGAGAGAACATAATTTTGATAACGTTATTATTTATTGTTGAATGAAAATAGATACGAGAATGAGTTGCCGAGAGTAGATGTATTCGTGTGCACGGCTGATCCTGCAATAGAGCCACCAATTATGGTGATCAATACAGTTTTATCAGTCATGGCTTACAATTATCCACCAGAAAAGCTCAGTGTTTATCTCTCGGATGATGCTGGTTCTGACCTTACCTTTTATGCTTTGCTAGAAGCTTCTCGCTTTGCAAAGCATTGGCTTCCTTATTGCAAGAAATTCAATGTTGAGCCGAGATCCCCTGCTGCGTATTTTGCATCTTTGTCTGTATCAGATCAATCTGATGCAGATTTCTCCAAAATGAAGGTACTCCCTTTGTTCCAGTTTATATGACGTCAACTTCTTTGTAGTTTGTTTCAGAAAGAGTGATGCATATATGTTCTCGGAAACTCTTCAAAACGATCATGACATGACTTAAATTCTGAATATGCTTTTGGTACGTGCCAAAGGTCCGTCTTTCTTTTTTAAACTCCGTGTCCAACAAATACTCTTATTAGTAAGTGAAATAGATAAAATGCTGAGGTATATATATATGGTTTTTGATAGCCAACTTCTTTTCTTAACGCTGCAGAGATTATACGAAGACATCGCAAACAGAATTGACGTTGCGTATAAGGCTGGAACACTCTCAGATCAAGCAAAATTAGAATACAAAGGATTTTCGAAATGGAATACATATTCATCCAAGAAAAACCATGCGGCTATCTTGCAGGTACAAAAGAGAAAAAAGATGTGCTCTTTTCTTATGTATAGTGAAATTTTCCGATGAAGGGGATTCAATTGAATATTTGAATCCTCTTGTTAAAGCTAGCTCCGCTACTGAGTACTACTTATGGATAGAACTAATGCAATTTTACATATCTGATATCTTATATGTCTGCTTTCATTCACGTACTAGATACTAATCGACAGCAGAGATGAAGAGATAAAGGACATGGACGGGGTAATACTGCCAACATTGGTCTATATGGCTCGGGAGAAGAATCCAGAGCATTTCCACAATTTCAAAGCGGGGGCGATGAATGCATTGGTAAGTCTAGTATCATTTGCTCATCACATACGTGAAATCTTGGATGCAAATGTGGATGATTTTGTTGATTAAAACATTCAGATCCGGGTGTCCTCAGAGATCAGCAATGGGCCGGTAATTCTGAATGTAGATTGTGATATGTACTCGAACAACTCATACTCGATTCAAGATGCTCTTTGCTTTTTTATGGATGAAGAAAGAAGTCATGAAATTGCTTTCGTGCAGTTTCCACAGTCTTTCGAAAATTCAACCAAAAACGAAGTTTATGGTTCTCTAAGAGTAATTGATGAGGTTAGTACTTCTCTACTTTGTTTTATGGTGTTGATGAATATTCATTGCTAAAATTTTTGTATCATTACTTTTACGCCAACTTAAGGTGGAATTCCACGGTGCTGATGGTTACGGAGGCCCTTTGTATACTGGAACTGGCTGCTTTCATAGGAGAGACACCCTTTATGGCAGAGAGTTTAGCAAGGAAGCTAGGATTGATTTGAAGAGTGCATGTCCGAGGAAGATGGACGAAAATGTGCACGAGTTGGAAGAAAGAATAGAAAGATTAGCAAGTTCCACGTACGAGCAAAATACTCAATGGGGAAATGAGGTATGTCCATCTGTTTTTCAAATTTTAGACGAGATGGTCACACAATTTAGATAACTGACTCGTTGTGAACTTTATGGCAGATTGGTTTGAAGTACGGGTGCCCTGTCGAAGATGTATTGACTGGGTTGACAATTAAGTGTAAAGGTTGGAAATCTGTTTATTATCGTCCAAAAAGGAAGGCGTTTTTAGGGGTTACTGCAACAACGTTGGATCAGATATTAGTACAGCATAAGAGATGGTCCGAGGGCGACTTAATGATTCTGTTTTCTAAGTATAGCCCTATTTGGTATGGACTTGGAAAGCTCAATCCTGGCCTTGTGGTGGGATATCTCACTTACTGCCTCTGGTCTACGAATTGCTGGGCAACTCTGTACTACTCTATCGTCCCTTCGCTTTATCTACTCAAAGGAATTTCCTTGTTTCCACAGGTATTTTTGGCCCCTTTATCATCACATTTTTTTTTACATTTTGACTCAAGTCTCGTGTGATGCCTTACTGCACCAGTACCAGTAATGAGTCACATTCAGCTGAGAGTTTCTCGTCTTTGTTCCCTAACGTACTCCTTTTTTGTTTGTTACGAATTGAACTTCCTCTAGAGCCAACATAAAACCATCAAACAGTACATGTCTAACTTATTCTACGAGTTGCTTGCTGAGGAAGAGTACCATAGCCTCATGGATTTAATAAGAATATCAGAATATTGCTTTCAAAACCTTACCTAACATGCGTTGAAATTGAAGTTATTTCATTAGGAGTACTGATGTTGTCAATGTAATACACACAGTTGCTCTGATTCTTAAAAATGCGCTACTTTTGGTGGATCTAAAGTGTCCGAGCAAGCATAAGCACATCCTGAGCAGAATCATAGGCCGTCAAAAGAAACTTGACAAGTTTTCCTTTTGGTCTCAACTTTCAGGTCTCCAGCAAATGGTTCTTGCCATTTGCATATATGATTATCGCGGAACTAATATACAGTTTTGCTGAATTCCTGTGGAGTGGTGGAACAAGTCTTGGATGGTGGAATGAACAAAGAATATGGCTTTACAAGAGAACAAGCTCCTACATATTTGCCTTTCTTGATGCAATGTTGAAGTTATTTGGTTCTTCCAATACAACATTCATAGTCACTCCAAAAGTCACTAATGAAGATGTGTTGTTGAGATACAAACAAGAGAAAATGGAATTTGGAAGTGCTTCACCTATGCTTACAATTTTGTCAACATTGGCAATGATCAATCTCTTTTGCCTTATGGGGTTGGTGAAAAAATTGATATTGACAAAAATATTCGGATTGAAATATGTATTTGAAGCTATGGCTTTGCAAATTTTTCTTTGTGGGGTTCTTGTTTTTGTTAACTTGCCTTTGTATAATGCTCTTTTCTTTAGGAAAGATAAGGGGAAAATACCTAGCTCCACCGCAATTCAGTCAGTTGTTCTTGCCCTTTCTATTTGTACATGTATTGCATATCTGTAATTGTTGAAGATTTTCACATCATATGGAAAAGGAATGAGTGATTTTCTTATATGAGCTTGGAAAATTCTCTCATTCTAAGCTAACTTTTGGAGTTGAGTCAGACACAAAATTTATTTTCTACGATATGTTGACTCTTTTCAAGAACAATATGTAATATTGTGATCATGAGGAGAAAAATATGATCCATGTGTTTAATTGTTACCGAGTTTAAGTTTTATATATTGATGATGTGTCTGGAGAAAAAATATTTATATAATCGGATTATCTATCAAAATATGGTAAGTATATTGTCAGTAATTTAGGGGTGTTCATGGTTCGATTTGGATCGGTTATTGGTTAAAACCATAATCAAACCAATTTAGTCGGTTTTAAAATTTATAAAACCAAACCAAACCAAATGAAAAAAAAAACCGTTGGTTTGGTTATTGTCGGGTTTGGATCGGTTTGGTTTATTTTTTTTTTTTTTGTTATTCTTCGATTTGAAAGTAATAAGTTTGTTAAAGGCATACACATCTCGATAGACACAAACATATGGTACATGAATAATCCACATAAGATTACTGTGGATTCAATTAAGCAATAGTATTAGAGTTATTATCACACAAACAAAGTGGTTTAGTTAAGCAGTACTACTAAAGTCATTATATACAAAGATCAAATTTTCTGATACGATCTCACAAATTAATGGGAAAAAATGGGGATGAACAGGAAGAGTGTTGAAGAAGAACTGATCTTCCTCAACAATCGAATGAAAGACGCAATTGACTGACAATGTTTTTTCTCTTTTTCCAAAACTTCTGATAAGCTCCTCAATTACAATCCTTTATACTGACTTCACAAGTCATGGACTTTTAGGCGGGAAGATCAGTTAGTAACCAATCACAGGAAGGTACAGTAACTACTTAACAGAAATCTGGAACTTGTAATAAGGTTTCTGATTAGCTCCACCTTGAATGTCGTGCAACAACTGTAATAATGTTGGGTCCTGAGTCCAAGTCAACTTTACTTCATCTAAAAGAGAAACATGTACTCCAGAAATGCTGCAAAATTCCACTGTCTGATCTCTTGAAATGGTGCAAAGCTCTACTGAATTATCCCTTCTGGATAGTGCATCAGCCACAATATTTTCCTTGCTCTTCTTGTAATTTATATCATAGTCATACCCCATCAGTGATTCTTTGCTCAAGTAAAAACTTGAGGCTATGGTGATCTGTTTCGATGGTAAAGTGCCTGCCCAGTAGATAGGGCCTCCATTTTTGGACAGCAGTGACCAAAGCTAACAACTCCTTGACATGACGACATTCTTTCCTGAGAGACCTTGGCTGAAAAAAGCCATAGGTCTGTTCTCTTGAAGTAGAACAGCTCCAATGCACTTCCCTTGATGCATCTGTTTCCACCACAAAACCTTTTGAAAAATCAGGTAAAGCTAATACAGGAGCAGAAGTAATAGCTTGCTTTAAATGCTCAAAAGCAATAGTAGCTGCAGCAATCCAATGGAAATTACTCTTCTTCAACAAGTCAGTTAGAGGTTTAGCAATACCCCCATATCCTTTGATGAATCTCCTATAGTAGCCCGTGAGACCTAGGAATCTTTTGATAGTTTTTGGTAGAGGCCAACTCAACTCAGCTGAGACCTTATGATCATCCATTACTACACCCTGGGCAGATATGACATGTCCCAGCTAATCAATTTGTGAAACTCCAAAGGCGCATTTGCTTCTTTTCACCAGTAACTGGTTGGCCCTTAATACTTCAAAAGCTTCTTTCAAATGCAACATATGATCATTCCAAGTGGCACTATAGATAAGTATATCATCAAAAAAGACAAGAATGAACTTCTTGAGGTATGGATAGAAAACTTGGTTCATAAGGCTCTGAAATGTAGAAGGGGCATTAGTCAATCCAAACATAATGACCATGATGAGTCCTAAATGCCGTTTTTGGGACGTCTTCCTGATATGGTGATAACCAGATCTCAAGTCTAGCTTTGAGAAAAAATATGCACCGTGTAACTCATCTAGCAACTCTTCTATTACAGGAATTGGAAACTTATCCTTGATGGTGCAGTTGTTCAACTCCCTATAGTCAACACACATTCTCCAGGTCCGATCTTTCTTCTTAACCATGACAATAGGAGAGGAAATGGGCTTGTGTTGTGTCTGATAACTCCCGAACATAGCAATTCCTCTACCATTTTCTCTATCTCATCCTTTTGAATGACAGGATATCTGTAGGGTCTGATGTTCACTGGTGAAGATCCATCCTTTAAAGTGATTCTACGGTCATGTGATCTAGGAGGTGGCAACCCTTTGGGAATCTCAAATAAGTCTTCATAATCATCTAACACCTTTTGTAGGTCAGCAGTTGATTCAGCTCCCTCCATTGACAACAGAGTAGCAGTTGCACCTCCTTGACGACCCCTATTGCAATCAAAGCTCAACAATAAAATAACTTATCGGGAGGAACAAAAAAGTAATATACCAAAACACTCATAAGAGAATTTTTAAATATAAATAGTAAAGTTAAGAATTTAAATTAATTAAAATATAACAAAATATTTATATATTATTTATGAATATCATATAAATAATTATATATATATAATTATTCGGTTCAATTTGGTTATTTTTGTGAATTTTTTAAGTAAAACCAAAATCAAACCAAATAGTATCGATTTTTCAAAATTTAAAAGCCAAATCTAACAAAATCAAATCAAATATCAAATTTTTTAATCAATCTAGTTCAGATTGCGATTCAATTTGGATGTTTTACCATAACCATGGACAATCCTAGTCAGTATATATAACATGAATCCCCATTAGTATAAAGGGATCATTCTTTAATTTAATATCTTCATTATTCATGTATAAAGTGTAATGTATTTATTTCTTCTTAGTATAATTATTATGTATTATTAAAGTAGAAGTATCTCAATTATATGTAAAATATTAATTTCTTTTAATTTTTATTGGAGTTTGACTAGATTCAAATTCGCATAAAAAAATTTCATATCAGGGGATAAAATACTCTCTAATAAATATGACTTCGTGTTACGGACTTGAAATCAAGACCCAAGAGTTTGAACTCATTCTAAATCAACCATTTGACTTCAAATTCCAACTAATTATGGAATTTCTAAGAAAGTTAAAAATTAATAAAAAACCGGGTTTTTGCACGGATATTAACCCGAATACAAGTACGGTTTAGTTCATTGGACTTTTTAAGACAAAAGCAAAATCATAAGTTGTATTCCTTAACTTAGTCAAACAGACGCACAAAAAAAATTCGTATCTGTTTCGAACTCTTTCACAACTTTGCTGTCCAAATCCCATAAATTTTCGCCAAGAACGGTAAGCCCTAGTTCTCAAAATCCCTTTTTTGATGCTTTTTTTGTTTAATTTGGTTGTTTTGTGAAATTAAAATTGAGAATTAATTGCAGATGGGAATTGGGTCATTGAAAGTTTGGATCTTGGTGACTATATTGGTGGTGGCATGGAGGTGTGGAGGGGTTTATGGGATTAGATTTGTGATTGATAGAGAAGAATGTTTTTCACATAAAGTTGAAATGGGAGAATCAGTTCATTTTTCTTTTGTTGTAATCAAATCAGAAGGTTCTTGGCATTACAGTGAAGAGGGTGTTGACCTTGTGGTAACTAAATTACTTTAGTATCTCTGTTTGTTTGTTTTTTTTTAAAATTGTTTTTCTGTTTGTTTGTTTGTTAGTTAGATGGTATATAGGAATGTAATTTGCAGTTTTTGTGATTTCTGCTAATTAAAAATTGTAAAGATTTCATCTTTAAGTGGGGTTTGGAATTCAAGCTTTGTTTCTCATTGGAAACAAAATTGATTCTATTATTTTCCTTCTCGGATTGTTTATTAGCTGGTATATAGGTATGTAATTTGCAAGTTTTGTTATTTTTGCTGATTGAAATTGTAAAGGTAGACCGAAGAAGTATTTGGGAAGGTGATCAGACAAGATATGGTGAAACTTGATCTTACCAAGGACATGATCTCAGATAGGAAGGAGTGGAGGTTGCGAATTAGAGTAGGAGGCTAATTGGTTAATAGGGTTAGATTGATGTCTGGCTGTGGGGTATAGTAGGATGGTAGGATTTGTCAGGTGTTGTCAGTATATGTCTTATATATGTTAATTGTCTCATATTTGCATACTGTCATATGTTTTTCATTACCAGTCGCTATTCTGTTTTCTTTTCTCTTCCTTTGTTGTTTTCAATATCTATTTTATTCTACTTATGGGTTTTTATGACGAGGGCTTTCAGGAAACAACCTCTCTACCTCTATGAGGTAGTGGTAAGGTCTGCATGCATTCTACACTCCCCAGACCCCACTTGTAGGATTCCGCTGGGTATGTTGTTGTTTTTGTTGAAAATTGTAAAGATTTTGTTTTTATTGATAGGAAAGGCGTTATAGTAGTTATCGGATTAGTTATATATCTTGTTGTTGTATGAACTACTGTTAATAATAACAGAAGTCGGGTTTAGAAGTCAAGCTTTATTTCTTATGTGTTAACAAAATCACTTCTATCTATCTGTGTATGTTATTTTTTCCATTCTCTGTTTGTTTGTTAGCTTGTAAATAGGTATGGAATCTGCAGTTTTTGTTTTTGTGATTTCTGCTGATTGAAAATTGTAAAGATTTCATTTTTTATTGAGATGAAAGGCATTATAGTAGTTCTCGGATTAGTTATATATCTTGTTTCTCTGATTCATGAACTTCTGTTGATGATAATGCAAGAGGAGTTTGGAATTCAAGCTTAATTTCTTGTGTGGTAACTAAGTTACTTCTATCTATCTGTTTGTGTTACTCTTTCATTATTTTTCTATTTTTCCCAACCAATTCCCAAAAAATATAAATTTGTATCAAATTGGAACTAGTAACTAATCCCAACATGGAACTACTGAAAAAACTCATAAACAAAAAGTTTGTTAGCTTGTTATAGGTATGGAATTTGCAGTTTTTGTGATTTTTGCTAATTGCAAATTGTAAAGATTTCATCTTTATTGAGATGAAAGGCGTTATAGCAGTTATCGTGTTAGTTATATATCTTTTTGATGTGACTTCTGAGTACTGTTAATAATAATGCAAGTGTTGTTTGGAATTCAATCTTTGTTTTCGTGTCTTAGCAAAATACTTCAATCTCTTTGTTTTGTGTTTTCTTTTATTATTGTTTCTCTTGTTTTGTTTGTTAGCTTGTATATAGGTAATTTGTAGTTTTGTGATTTCTGCTGATTGAAAATTGTAAAGATTTTGTCTTTATTGAGATGAAAGGTGATATAGTAATTATCAGATTAGTTAGATATCTTGTTGCGGTGATTTTTGAACTGCTGTTGATAATGCAAGTTATGTTTGGAAAATAAGCTTTGTTGTTTTGTTTTTGCAATTTTGTGTTGAGTTTGAATTTAAGATTCATTAGACACTTGAATTGTTTGAGCTTTGCTGTTTTGTTTTTCAAATTTGTTTGCTTTTACTTGTCTCGCTTCTTGTGTCTTTTGTAACTTCAATCCTTTTTATACACATAAAAAAGGGACACCATAAATTGCAATTTGGAGGAGGAAAGTCTTGTCACCTTTTTTTCTCGTGGGGTTAGGAAATTGAGTCACAGATTTGAGAATTAGAATTTCATGGGTTCATTTTCAGCGAAATTCATATCTTGGAGCTGTAAAGTGATGAGCTATTTTTCAATACCACGTAAGGATTACTTCAGTCAACTTTTCTTGTCACTTCACTTAGTTTTTTACCTTATGGCCCATGGTTCAAAGCGTGGTGGATAATGGACCCTCACATTTTCCCTTCTTCGTAACTCTACTTAAATATCAAGGTTCTGTCTACACTAGTGTTTGAACCCATGGGGTGGCGCCTTATCACACATCGTGTGCTGCACTCTTACTACTACACCAAAACGTGGCGCCTTATCACACATCGTGTGTTGCACTCTTACTACTACACCAAAACCTTTGGCATTAGTTTTGAACTTTGTCATAATTGGTTCTTTGTGCTATCCAGAGGAGTTATTAACCATATTTTACGTTCACTTCTAGAGAAGAACTATGCTTTTATTCTTCAATTGATGTTGCTATGTTGGTGGAAATTAGGTGAAGGGACCTTCCGGGGAGCAGATTCATGATTTTCGTGACAAAATAAGTGAGAAGACTGAGTTTGTGGCCCATCATGAAGGAGTTTATCGTTTCTGTTTCACCAACAAGTCACCCTATCATGAAACTATAGACTTTGATGTACATTCTGCCCACTTTACATACCACGACGAGCACGCAAAAGACGGTTAGCATGTCACTTTGCTTCATCTTACTTTGTTATTTGGGGCCTCTTTACAAGAGATCTTACTTTTTATTATGACACTACAGAGCATTTCAAACCGTTGTTTGAACACATTGGACAACTAGAGGAAGCTTTATACAACATTCAGTTTGAGCAGCATTGGCTTGAGGCCCAGACAGACCGACAAGCAATAGGTATTAGCTTTTGCATATTTCTTGTATACAACTCTCCCACATTTCAGCAAATCAAAATTTTACCAATCACTTACCAGTTTTAGCAGAAACAGTCGTCTTCTCCCTTAGCATACACTTCAATGAGATAATTCTCCTCTCCCATTTTCCTCACTTTTTCACGTGATGTTAGTCATAAATCCAGTGAAATGATCGTTATTGCTTCAGTTTCAGTTTGTTAAATCTAATTTTCATTTTTTTAGTTGATCAACTTTACAAGCTTGAGGATGCATATCTATCCTCCATCTTGAATACGTGAATGGTCATGACTTTTAGCCCATGACCGTTTAAGCTCAAAAGCTGTGGTCTTTTACCTTTATTCGTTGAGAAAAGCAGCTCACAATCTTGGTAATAAAGTGCGAAATCACTCTATATTTGCTTATGTTGTAACATATGAACCTATTAGCTTTGTGTACTTCATAGATTGTGTTCTTTGGATATGTCAGCGACTTAGTGGTTCAGATATTCACATGCAGTATCACTTTTCTGTTCACTAACAAGAAGAAAATATCATTTTATCAACATAGATCTGTTTCTCTCGGGCCTTGGCATCTACACAAGTCGTGTTCACTAATCTGCCCAATTCGTTCCTGGTACACTGCATCCTCCAAAGCTTGTCGTTCTAATACGTTGATTTTGTTTCTATTTTATGCAGTGAATGAAATAATGAGCAAAAGAGCACTCTACAAAGCTTTGTTCGAGTCTTCTGCTCTCATCGGTGTTAGCGTTTTGCAAGTCTACCTCCTAAAGCATCTTTTCGAACGAAAGCTGGGGCAGTCCAGAGTTTAGCTTTTGACAGAACAAAGCATATTTATATCTGCAGAATCTTTGAACTTCAAATGTAATGCCTTTCTGTATTCAAGCACTGTAAAAACTAGAATGAACAGTTTTGCCAGAGATTTAAGTTATTATAATTCCTTTAGTTGGATGTTGAAGTCTCAATAATCTTAAATGAAAAATTACAGTTACTTTTGAAATTTTACTTTGTTTTTCACATTTTGAATTTACATTTACATTTAAATTCACTTGTGAGTTTCTAAGGAGGTATTTAAACACCTATATAGTTAGAGTGATAAAAGTACTAAAGCTAAAGTTTAAAAAAGGACAACATAAATCAATTGTTTAAAGAAGGTTACATTGATTCATCAACAACTTTGGCAAACCACAATAAAAATTAAAAAAGATTCTAGATAACTAATACTAAATAAGTGATTTCTGAGAAATCAAGCTTTCTCCTTATTGGAAGCCATTACATGCATGAAACAACCCAAATGGTGTCCTAAACCCACGAACAAAAAGATGATTTTTGTACATGAGTAGCATTTCACCATCCTCAAATATATATTTCGGTACGACAGAAGTTAGACACATACTTGTCTCTCGTATAGTAAATAATCGAGTCCAAGTTTCCTCGATACCATACTCTTTCATCACCCATAACTTAAAAACGCTCCCCTCCTCCTCATCCATCCAAGTACAATTACAATAAGCATAGAGCATTCCTTGTATTACTGAAACTCCACGTTTTATATATATCATATTGGGAATATTGCAAATTCCATTTGGCAACGACATCTCTTCGTATGATATATTAAATAATAACATAAAATTGTTGCGTAAATTATCATTAGAGATCCAATGAAATGCACCACGAACAAATGCTATTGAGTCATCGAACAAGAGACAAGACATTATATTAAATATATTCTATAACTAGAATATATTTCATTTTTTCTAACGCACGTATGAGCTACATTAATTTAAAAATTATATATAAATAATATTTGTCATTAAATAAAAGAGTACTTTTTGGTTAGCACGGAGCAACTGACCCAAAGCCCTTTAATAATAATATTTTAGTAGTTTGTATAAAAGATTTTCAAAAGGAGACTTTTATTGTCAGCAAAGGACGTTTTCCGCTTTTCAATTTTTTTTAATTATTATTTAAAAGTTTTTTTTATT
>JAOTQJ010000099.1:22871858-22884827 GCA_025642045.1 Solanum sejunctum | reverse complement strand
TGCACGTGTGAGTCACGGCAATTTAAAAATTATATATAAATGATAGTTGTCATTAAATATAGATAATATTTATGTAAATAAAATTAAATAAATATTATTAGTTTGATGCAATAGTTTAATCTATTATGATATAACAAAGATGAGAAAATTAAATATAATATTCATGTAAATAAAAATTAAATAAATATTATTAGTTTGATGTAATAGATTACTCTATTGTGATGGAGCAAAGATGAAAAAATGAATATGAAATAAAGAATATGAGTGTGTAATATAGGTAAATCTGAGAATCAAATTGAAGTTCGGAAAAAGTGTAAAATAAGATCCATCGGATGAATGAATCAATTAAAGAGAGAAAATTTTTGATTGCAATTGTAATTGTAAAAAGAGAAAATATAAGCCGGATTGTGATTGTTAATGATTGATGAATCAAAAGCTGAAATTAAAATATTTTTATAGAAGTAGAGAATCCATAAATAAAAAAGAAGAGAAAATAATATTTTATTATATTATGGATGAAACATTTCATTATATAGTTATGATTCATAGTAAAATTAAATTTTTTTTATTGAAATAGTAGAGTCATACAGGAAAAAGAAAAAAAAATTGAAAAACTAATTAATTATGAAAATATTAAGAGAATAATTAAGAAAAATTAAATTACCTTTAATCTAATGAATTTCTCATACCTTTTTTTTAACTCTCTTTTGAACGTGTTTTTCTTCCTTTCTCTTTTTTTCACTTTTTTTTGTGCCTATTTTTATGGAAGATGATTTTTTAAATTATTTTTTTATTATATGGGAAGTTTTTTTATTTTTTTAGATCAAGTCTATTCGTTAGAAAAAGATTCTTTATGTATGAATTTAATTATAATAAAAAAATTTATTTAATTTTATTATATTTAATATTATATATTATTAAAATAATAATATAATAATTTAAAATAGTAGTGAAAAGATGATTTTATCTAAAGATAAATATTTTAATGAAGGACAAAAAGTTAAAAATATTATTAAAGACTTTTATACTTTTAATATGATATAAATAGATAGATAGACAGATAAACTAAATTTTTATTTATATAATTCTATTGTTAAGGAATAGACGTTGCCAAAAGAAAAAAACAGGAAACTTTTGCATCATTATTTACATCAATTTTTTGGTAAATTGGTTTTTCTCATACTTTTCCTATTGGTTTTTGGAAAACTTAGATGTCGCTTGGTCGCAAAAAAATTTGGAAAAATTTTATGAAGTAATATTTGGCTATAAAATTTGATAAATACATTTTAAGAACTTTTAAATATTAGAAAAAACTACTCATATTTGGAAATTTGAGATAGTATTTGGAAAATTTTATATATTTACAAATTATCCCAATGTTTTATATTTATAAAAAAAAATACTGATCATTTATTTATTTCAACTAATATTTATTTAAACTTTTTCTACAAAATTTGAATTATAATTTGAGTGATAAGATTGAGGAAAAAATAATTTGCTTTTAATGGATTATAATTCCAACTGTGGGAAGTTTGAGTATGCAATTGATGTATTGATCTTGATCTTATTTTATTATTGTTGATTGTTATTAATATGTCATAAGGTTATTTTTAAATGAAACATGTTCATTGTAGAATTATAATACAAACTTATAGTTTTAATAATTTTTAGAACGTAAGGATATAAATCATTTTTTTTTTAAATAATCAAATATTCCACGAAAATTTACCAGAATCCTCACGACGTATACAATTGTGAAAGACACCAAAGTGGAATACAAAGAAAAAAAGTGTATGCAAACCTAATTTCTACGAAGTAAAGAGATTATTCTCGATAAACCCTTTGCTCAACAAAATATAGCATGAAGGAAGATCATCAAATTAACAAAGGTTGCTTTTGGACTATAATTTGGCCTCATGAACCAAAACTCAGAGGTCTGCATCTTCAACCATGTCTGTTTCACCGAACCTCTCTCCGAGATACTATCCATCTTTTCACTTTAACAAACACATAAATAGGAAATTAAACCATACCTTGGCTTCATGAACTCAAATCTCTAGTCCATATCTTCAGTCATGTCTATTTCATCGAGCCTCTTTCTAAGACCATCCTTTTTTTCACTTTTAACAAACACATAAAATAGGAATTTGGACTATAACTTGGCTTCATGAGCTCAAAACTCTAGTCCGTATCTTCAGTCATGTCTATTTCACCGAGCCTCTCTCCAAGACTGCACATACATTTCACTAAGCAAACACACAAATCGGAATTTCTACAACGAATTATTAGGCAAAAACGATGAATCTCATGAAATCAACAGAAAAATTTACGGTTGAAAGATGCTTTACAAACCACACTATGTGAAAACAAGCAGACTGCTTGTCTGCTAAAGATAAAATAAAAGATACAACATATAGGTACATCAAACATTTTGTCTTCCACATTTTGTTTCCCCCATTAAATATAACACAAGTTTACAAGACAAAAGGGGACTTTGAGCAATGCCTCAGTCTCCAGCACCAATCCAAAAGAAGTTGGGGGATTCATTATGAATATGCATCCTATATTCAGCTTTTACAGAGAACGTTGTCAAGATTCCGCATGAGGGCTCTGCATACAGCAAAACCATTTTTTCTGCAAAACGATACATATATATATTGGTGAAATTCTGAGTAATACGAATGCTTCAAAGATTAATGATAGAAGTTGCATATATGAAAAGTATATACAGATGGGTCAGCGGACAACTTTATCTGTCATTACATCAAAAAGCAGTCACATAATTGTAGAATGCACACGGTCTGGCTCATCTAGTCATTAGCAAAGACGAGAGAATCTAGCCTGACAATTCAAAAACTAAGGTTTGACATGAAGGACAAGACAGTTTTTCCTGTAACCTAAGTCATACAATGAAGCTGGTCAACTACTCTTACTCATTAAGAAAAAGAATACAGAAGTTAAAAAAAAGCAGCTGTTCATCTACTTAGATAGTCTGACAAGTACTTTCTACTCAAGAAAATAACAATGTAAAGAAAGTTAAAAAACATCTTTGAACAATGACATAGTTTTGCCCTCCAATTCTTCCAATATTAAGTAATACAAGGTAGCAGCCCTTAAAGTTCATTACGATGACTGTAGAAATCGAAACACTGAATATCACTCATTTTTGGAGACCCTCATACCACAGCAAGTTTGCGAGCAGATCAACTAAATCATTTGGCAGTCTGCTACAGACCACAAGCAGAGGTACTACCAAGGCTAGCAGGTGGTCTCACATTGAGTTTGTGGCATGGAAAACTACAATCTCTACGTTGTTAATTCTATGCCTGAACCACTCAACTATCACGCTGGGAACAATCCAGCCATCCTTGAGTAGGAAAAGCTAGTTCTTCTGTCCAATGTTTAAAAGTAGAGTTTTATATCATGAAAGACATTTGAAATTGTATAAATCCAAACTAAAAAAAGTACAAAAGCAAACTAAATATCATTTCATCAAAGTTATACTACATTTCAAACTATGGAGCAAACAAATATTGATTGTAGAAGTTCATATCATAACATTTAGAAGGAAAAGCTAAGCTAATGTCTTAGTACATCCAAGATGAACATTCAAAGTTGTAAATTGTCCATTTGAGGTTCTAGTGATATACAAGGCAAACTACCAACATGAATAGTATGCACAAGATAAAAGCTACAAACGTCAAGGTGTTAGCCTTATAAGACTTCTACTCTTCATGGTTGACCACGTGTGTTTAGAAGCCTACGTCACACCTAGAAAATCCCAGTGAGAGGATTCCCAATAAAACATTGCGTCGCATATTTTTTTCCCTTTAGATAGTTGACTAGAAGGGAAGAGTGATTAGAGAAAATAAATTACTTGAGTTTCCTAATCATGGTTTTCATCCTACGTTTATATGGAAAGTTCCACTAGGAGCTCCAATAGATGACATATGATCTCACCATAGTAAAATAAGAACTACTGATGTGCCAGCCCAAGGGAGTTCTCAACACAACAACAATATACCCACTACAATCCCACAAGTGAGCTAGGGTAGAGAGGCAAGGGAAGTTCCCAACACCACTTATAAAATACACAAGGATTTTTGAATTATTCAGTTTCACCTTGGATTCAAGGGAAGTATGATAATAAATGGATTAATTCATTTTATGGTGTGACGAATTCATAAGAATTGCTATCAGCTTAGCTGTCTTTGCTCTCTCTCCGGATATCAAAATTAAAAGGGTCCCACCTCGCTGGGTTTTGACCAACAGATACTTGATTTCCCCGGTGGAATAGAGTTCATACCAAGTTAACGCCCTCAACTTCATTGATGTTCCACCTTTTTGAGCTAGGCACTTTTAGATGAAAATTAACTAACTTTGAGCTCACAAGCTGAGTGCTATGCAATTTCTTGACCTAAGAAATGAGTTATTGATTCCATTTCACTCTTTACCCCCTACGGATATGTGAATATACTGTTACTATGTGATGTTATCAGTTACAGAAAAAAAAAAAAAAAAAACTAATGCCATGTGTTTTAAACTATTGCTGGTCAAGTTAATGCTGGGGATCTTCAAGTAATTAAGCTCAAGCTTTTGCATTGATCTAGCAAATTATTCTTAAATGATGACTATACAGTGTGGTTTGATTTTGATAAACACCACATACAATCACTATGCAACAAACAAAATATTCTGAACATGTGAGACAGTGAAGATAGCTGAAAGTGGCTTAGTTAATGTAGATTGGATAATTATATCCTAGACTGGATATAATTAGGCCAATGTAAGTCTTTCAACTGTTTTCAGAGGGCCATAGAGTGCGATGGGATATCACCTATTTGATAAATGAATTATCCTCTGAATGGAAAATAAATCTCTCTGTGAAGATGCAGAATCACGCAGCTAATGGCAGTTTAATGTGGAGCAAATAAGTCATTGAATGTACTCATCTAGAATAAGAAGTTACTAAATAACTTACAGGTTGAGGTTTTAAAGGTTCTTCTCCTTCCTTTCTATTACCATCAACCTTTGTTGGCGACTCTGGCTTGCCACCAGTTTTTTTCTCATCCCTAGCCTTGTTGAAAATCACAGTAAATCCCTCTGCAGAAGCTGGGTCATTGACATCCCATTCACCAAACTTGGGCAATGGTCGACCCTTCTCCTGCTTGAAGATAGATGTGAAAGCCAAAGAAGAAAGGTAAATAATTGGACAAAAAGAAAAATACTCCAGAATAGTATAATTGTCTTTAGTCAAGTGAGTAATTTAATGAATGAATCATGAACAAATACTATAGCAGAGAAAGCAGCTAAAATCATCATTATGCCACCATAATTTTGTTACTACGAAGTGCAAGAATGCATGTCTATCACTCCATCCCACATCAACAAAGGACACGAAAAGAAGGATAAAGTCCTCCAAATCTATAATATTACATGAAAATTTGAAGTTGATGCATTGGGAAGCATGCACAAAGTGATTCCTGAAAGACAATTCTGGAATTCCTTTGACCTCACGCAAAGGCTCATATAGTGCAACTGCAAAAGGATGTGGACGAGGTACAAACAACTTAAGAACAAAAGAAAAATAACCTGCTTGAAGTTTATTTCCAAATTTTCAGAACTGCTTATGTTCAAAATCATTTAGTCTTCCAGCAACTGGCAAACTACAATATGCTTCCACAAAATGTCAATTCTGTTCTACTTAAAACGAATTAGGATTCATATCAAAACTGATTCCAGAAATTGTACCCGGTATTGCTGGCCTGTTACCTCTAAAAAATAAACCACTATGATCTAAGCCATCAATACCACTAAAAGGGCCGTGATATCTCAAGGAAGATCATATGCTCTAAAGGTCATAAAACCATACAGTGTCAACTACCTTCCTAACTTCCAACTGGAGATATACACCTCCCATCAATTGATGCATGAGCAGATCAATGCATTAAAAGGAGAAAAGACTAGAAATTTATAAATTGACAAGGATTATGAAATCCACACCAGAGGCAAATGCAAACAAAAACTTTAGGCCACTCAAACTTTTTCTATTGAAAAAAAAAAGAAGCAAATAGTCAACATAACAAATTCGAAGAAGTAACATAGAATGCAAAAACTTAATCATTGATGGTAGGAAAGAGCCTATCTACTAAGCACATCCAAAAAGTTCTAAACTTGAATATCCCTGTATGGCCGTAGAGATAGGAAACATAAACTCCCTTTTAGAACATATGTATACATAGAAGCATAAGTTTTAGATATGCAATCGAGCAAAGTACCCCACAAAGAGTAGAGACAGGTAATCCCTATGTACATCCTACCCTTCTAAGACCTCACTTGTACTTATTGAATCACACTGGGTATGTTGTTGTAGCTGAGCTACCAGTATATTTTGCAAACAGTAGATTCCACCTTAGGGGGAAATGGGGGAATTGCAGTTATGGAGGTAAACCATCTTTAGATAGCCATCACATCAAAAACTACCCTTTGAATATAAAACACATGCAAAAATAGAACTAAAAAACTAAAAGTACTGGTAATAAGGAGCCCAATAACCCCTCCCCTCCCCTCCCAGGCTTGGGCCTTCCATAATAGAGGTCTTAAGTTCGAAACCCCTCCCTGTAACAGCAAAGGGTTGGCCTTTTTGGTCAACCTCATCGCACGGAGCTTGCATAGTGTGATTATACAGCAAAGGGTTGGCCTTTTTACTTATTCTATGTGGTTAGTGAGCTATTATACAGAAGCAAGACTTACGCTGTAGCACCCAAAGGGTTAGCGGCAGCAGGTTTCTCTAGTCATCAAACTAAAAATAAAAGGAACACAACAAAGCTTTATAAAAAAATAAATACAGAACCTAGCAAAGGGAAAGCAATTTCCTTTTTGCACAAAGAAAACAAATCAAAACCAACTGGGTAGCAGTGATCCAGGAGGTCACTGGGATCCCAGCTCATAACATCACATTTCAATTTCCACTTGCAGTCCACTGGCCCCTGTGCTGCCCCCCTTTCTAAAAGGGGGGTGGGGGCATTTTATCTCAGCTTAATCATCCAAAGTCATACCAAAATGAAAAGCAAAATTTCAAGAATCAACTTTCAACAAAACCAAGCTCTATACAGGATCTACCTGAAAGTCAAGATTTTCGATCAAACTCAAACTCAACCAAAAAAACCCAGTAAATTCAGCACAGATGAAGCCATCAATGAAAACCCATTAATCAAAAAAAACCCAAAACAAACAAACCATAATCATCTACTTAGATGATCAACACACATATACAACATCATCAGCTGAGAAAACTGGACAAAAAAGGGGGCAAGTGAAATCAAGTGAACAGAAACAAGTATTCGAGATGCTTAAAAATCAATCTTTGAGCAAAAATTACATACCGACATGAATCCGAATATCGAGAATGAGAATTTTCCTCACTGGACAGAGCGAATTTGTGAGAGAGAAAAGTATGAAAATGTGTGTATAATTTGGTATTAGGTGTATGGAGGTGTATTTTGGGAAAATGGAACATATATATGGAAATGGGACTATATATTATAATACTATTTTAAGATAACTGGACATGTTTGTGTTAAATTATAAATCATTTAATTTAAATTCGGTCATTAAAAATAACAACAATAATATTTTCTTCATTCACTTTTTATTTTTTACTTATCCAGATGAAACTATATAAATTATATTTTTTCATCATAGAATAATTACAACTTATAATATTTTTCGTATAGTTTTTTATCATTTAAATTTTAGATTTTAAATATTAAATTTAGCTACTTCAATTTAGTTTTAAAATTTAGTCAAAGACCTTAAAAATCGAAATAATGACAAGTAAAAATAAACAGAAAAAGCAATATATTCAGTATATTACTGAATAGAGATAGAGTGTACGTAACAGACCTTACTACTATGTCATGAAAGTAGAGCAATTATTTTCAAAAAACTATCAGCTTGAGCACATCAATTTTAAATTAAAAAAGATAATGAAGAAACCATAATAACTAATTAAAAAAATAGAATAGATTTATAGGAGTGAAACTATATAAATTTATTATAATTAAATGACAAATATTTATAAGAGAAAAATATATATATTTTTTATCAATATAAATGTCAACAACAACTACTATAACATGTATTATATTCACGTAGTTTCACAAATATAGTTTAAAAAAGATAGATTATACGTAAATCTTGTTCTTATTTCATATGGGTAAAAAGGTCATTTTTAAATGATAAATGAAATAAACACATGAGAAAAAAATATATTGACTAGCAATTGTGGTATCAAGTTCTTGATAGGACATGAAAGATCGACCCCTCCATCCCTGAAAGTCGAATAGAAAGACAGAACGAACAGAATTTTTTGATTCTTTTTATGTTATGTTGAGCAATGTTATTTCTTGCTAGCTAAATTTGAATAACAAAAATAAATGACGAGTAGTTGATTGAATTGATCTTGTCAAGCATGAATAAGGTTCAAATTTATCATTGCATCACAATGAAAATCATGTATCCTGCAATAATCATATCTTAAATTTCAATAAAAAATTGTGTATGTTTTTATTAAATAAAAGATAATATATTGTGATTAATATTATAACGTGGACCAACCCATGTGGATTTGTAAACCAATTTGCATACTTTTAGACCTAAGTAGACGTTGGGTCAATTTTTGAGTATAAAACGCAAGACAAAGAATATTCTTGACTCTCCATTTTCTCCTAATGTGTACCAATTGAGTAAATAAGTGAAAACAACTCATTTCATATATCTTTGCTCAACTATTTTATTACATGATTTGTCTTTTATATGCATTAATTTTTAATTTTATACCTTTCAAATAAATCGATTCTTTAATTTTTGCTCTAGGAAATTAAATTTATATCTAGTAGAACACAAGTTTTTTAAGAATAAGAATAGAATTTTATGAAATATTATAATGCAAAACTATAAATTTATATTGAACTTTGACAAAAATTTGATTAAGTGAAAAAATAATTAGAAAAATGATCTCATAATTGACCGAAATTTGGACTTTAGGTTAGTGACCAGCAGTATACTGGGGTTCTTCGGTAAAAAATTATATTATTTATCAACATCAACATAACCCAGTGCCTCAAAAGGTTCCCGCTCATTGCGGGGTGAGGGGGGTCGAATGTACGCAGCCTAACCCCTATGTTTAAAAACATAAAGCGGATGTTTTCAGATAACTCATGAGGAGTGTCGAAAGTTGCATTGACTAACTGCTACTTCAGAAATGAAAGAAGCGCAAACAATTTAAAAAGTCATTTTGCTTTATTCCATCATACTTCAAAGCCAAAAATTAATCAATCTTTGACTCCATCCTAGATTTATATATGATTAAAATAATTTTTTTATATATATAATAGATATCAAACTCTCTTTGACTAGTTCATATATTTACTTTTTTAAATATTAAACCCCGTTAATTTAAATCATGACTTTGTCACTTATATCAGTGACCTAGAAGATTTTGTAGTAATAAGTTGATGGTCATAATTATATGTTCCCTGGAATCTGGAATGATAATCCATCTTATAAGCAAAAAGGATTAAGGAAACTAATCATGTTTAATTTTTCTGGGTAAGTTTCCTTCCTCCAATAGTTCAAAGCACATTACTCAATTATTAGTCCTTACTTCATTTTTGTCGTTTTATGAAAGCCAAGATTTGACTTTTACATTAATTATAATTTTGTTTAATTGGTACTATAAAAACAAAAACATAACTATACCATTTGTACAATATATTCTAATTCTAACTACTAAATTAGTTCAATAACATTACTCAACCAACAAATCATGTATGAATTTAATAATGATCGGAAATATTGTAGAGAGAAAATTATATTGATCGGAATAGGTAAGGGAACCATAAATACGTATCCCCTCGATCTCATTTATATTTAACTTTTTTATAATCCAACAGAAAAAAATTGTCATATTTTTATAATTAAAAATAATTTAACTTTAAATTTTATTTTACCCTCGACGAAATGACAAATGGTCAATAATTTTATTTGCTTAAATTTTCGTATTATTTGTTGTTTGCTGATGGTTTCTTCTTCATCGTTTTGAACATCTTTACATACTTGATGTGTAATATACATAATATACGAAACTAAGTCGAAGGTTTATTAAAAATCACCTCCCCCACAGTGTGAATACGACTGCATACAACTTATGAGAGTTCACCGAGTATGTTATTTGACATGATTAGTTTCGGTTTATGCAAAGGTATAAACAACAAGTCTCACAGATTTCATGATACGTAGTCGAACATTTAGAGAATATCTAATCAAAATAAGAAAAATAAAAAATGCCAGGATAAAAAACTTTAAAAGGCGACCATGTTCACCATTGCCAAAATAATACCAGATCAAGTATAGCATTATAAGCTGATTAAAGAGTCGATCTGATGCCAATCAGTAACCGTAGATAACTAATTAAATTCTAAAGCATGAAAGAATTAGCACCTACCCATTTCCCAAAATAATTGGAGACCTCCTACACTAAACCCCCTGCTAAAAAGAGAACGACTTATCTACACGGGGATAATATTGAGGCCATAGGAGTGTCTTCTGAATCTGTTGCAATGGAAGGAACAACAAAATAACAGAGCTCCTCGCCACAGTGCAAGAAGATTACCACTCGTAATGCAACTCACTACTTCAAGATACTAAAAACTGCCATATGCATGACCGGAGTAGTATGGCAGATTTACTTGGTCATCCTTGAGGCAGGCTGTGTATGGACTCAAAACTGTAAGCAATACCACTCCAAATCTATGTTGTGCAGTTGTAATGTCAATCAGCCAATCTGCATGAGACAAAGTGAGGGTCATCTTCATTTTCCTTTGCTGAATTAGAGTTAATTGATCAGAAAATCAACCATGCAGAAAACCTATCAAGTCTTAAACTTGACAACTAGAATCGTCTAGTTTCATGTAAATTAGGCATGCATGACAACTGTTCAGTAATTATATATTTGATTAGTAATTGAGTGGGCAAAACTAGGACAGAAGAGCAACTAGGACAGGAGCAACTAGAACACAACCCAACTAGGGAAAGTAGACAATGAGAAACAGATGGTCAAGGCACACAAGCGCCGAGGTTTCAAGCGTGAATGTGCAAATATTTGAGGACATGTAGAAACCAAAATCACATATATTTCTGTCAATCAACGTATCAGAAGACATGCCTACAATAGGACATCTACATGAATCTGCAGACACCCCACAAAAGTCCAAATCATATGCCATCAAGTAGCAAGCTGTAAGCACTCAAAAAAATAGACAGAACTAATGGTACTCCGAGAACCTTTCAAACAACCTCATCTGAAGAAGGTGAAGGAAACAAATTTGTACAGATCAAGGAGCAGACTTCTCATCTTTGACAAAGCAGTGAACAAGTGAGTGGTTTCAGTTACCCACTTGGCAGTTCCAATAGAAAGCACAGACAGCCACCCCAAGAAAGCCAAACAAGAGGAGAAAAATGAAAAGAGGAGATACATTTACATGGCAATCACAGGGTGATCAAATATATGCAATTTTCAGGAAAGCTGCACAAGAGAAGCTTGTCTCAACCAAAACCAAATCCTTCACTAGCCTCATGGATAGCCAAAAGCAAACGTTCCTGAAGCTGTTCCTTGGAAATATACTCTGGAAGGTCAAGTTGGTTGAAGCTGGAAGGAAAAGACAAATGACTGTTAGGGCCAGTAAAGCTTTGATAAACTACCACCCAGATGGCATCTACTTAATTATGACTGAACTATTGATAAGCCTATTAACAAGTCTTATATACAAGCACCGACCAGGTATGTGCAGATGGAAGCCTCTCAGGAGCTCCATAAGCTTTGTGAATCTGAAATCTCTGAGGGCCAGAAATCCCTTGCAATGCCTTGAAACCCTCCAAAGGAACCTAAGGCCAACAGCACCCAGAATTAATCCAAACGAAGAAATCCACAGACATTTACAGGGGAATGTGCATGCACACTGTAAAACATTCAAAAGGGCATACAGAACCCTGAACCACCAAAAAAAGGGGAAAGTAAGGTCTTTTTTAATAGATAGAGCAGTGGATATAGTGAGGACCCAAACATCAATCTGCAATCACAAATTACCAGAATTCAGCAACATGTGTAACAGAATTTTGAGCACCTGGATATTTAGTTTGCAAAGAAAAAGGTTCTTTCTCAAGGAAAACAGATTTTCGTTCAAAATTAACCTTTACTAGGGTGGGAAAGGAGGAAGAAAGGGGTTCTGCAGGATTGGTTCCGCATCGATAGAAACAAATCATATATCGCCACTTAGCAGATTCTCTGTGACCAAAAAAACTCTGTTGGTACAATGACATCTACTAACCTTGGATGTGCCGGTCACAAATTGAAGAAATCTTGCCATGTCTTCCTTGTTAAAACCTTTAACAACCTCCCAAAACCACTGAACAGCAGTAGATGCTGCAGTATATCCAGTATATTCAGTATTGGCCTTCAGATCTTCCACTGCATACAGGATCATTATAAGAAGCTTCATAGGAAACAAATATGGCGTATACAATGCAATGGAGGAGAAGCATGTCCACTTACTATCAATTTCTGGTAGACCACTTATCAAAAGTTCAAGCTCTTTATCATTGAAAATGGAAATAAGTTCGTGTGGTACCAATTCATTGAAACCTTCAAGGAATGCATTTATTTGAGGGCGAATAGCATTTGTCAGAATATGGTCAGCAACGAGATCAACATACTCGTGCTTTGTCTCTTCTGTGACCCTTATATTTCTTCCTCCAGGTTTAAGCTCATAATCAGTAACCTTGATCATGCAACATAAAAGAAAAAATTACTTTAGTATCACCTGCACAGAGCAATATCTGGCTTGCTCAGTTTAACCTCTTCTTTTTTTTTTTTTTTTTTTTTGGGGGGGGGGGGGGGGGGGGGTAAAA
>JAOTQJ010000099.1:22840909-22871848 GCA_025642045.1 Solanum sejunctum | reverse complement strand
GTGGCTCAAAAAGTTATGCATACTAACCTCTGTTTTCTCATAAAGAATGAGTTTTTCCTCATCTGCATCCATGCTAAAAGTCAAATCTGGTATATCACTCACATCATTCTGGTACAGGAAACCAAGAAACCATCAGAAGTTCCATGGATAAAATTGTAGATTAGTTACAAATTGCTGCATGGTGCAAAATCTCACCTCCAACATCCACTTCAAATTCTTATAGTAATCAGGATCGACAGCCTCTATATCATGATATGTGACCTTTACACCAAGGATATGTTTGTAGAATGACCGGGTAAAATGAACATCCAGTAACTGCCCATCAAATAGTGCCTTGGCAACCTATAGGGAGAGTATCACATCAAAGACTTGAATTAAGATGCGAAATAAGTATGAAGTCATAGCTTGGATTTCAAAAAGAGTTCCAGAAGTCCTACCACACGGCCTACAAATTTGAAGTATGAGAGATGTTCAGTCTGATAAACAGAGTTCGGGTTAGGTTGGAAAGTTGCATTATTTCCAACAGTCGTAAACAGCAATGCTCCTTTGTCAAATATGACCCTTGATAGCAATTGATACCACTCTCTTGTCAATCCACCAGCATCAATACCCTCTTCACCTTGAAAATGCACATTCAGCCGTCCTTTCAGGTCTTGATTGGGTCGCATACGCAACTGATTATAAGAATCCTCCAACACATAAGCTCGCCGAACACTAATTCGCAGAGGACCTGAGAGGTGTTGTTCATGCTGCTGCCTTATTCTAGAGCGAAAATAAGCTCTTTTATTGTCAAAATCAATGAGCCGTGGGGCTTTCAGCATCACACAAAGTGATTTCTCCAGTAAGCCAGGGTTCTGCCTGACAAAAGCGTTAAGCAAGCGCCGATGCTTTTCGGCAAATCTTACAAATGTTACAGAGCCATCTACTCTTTTATGTGAATCCCCAACAGACTTGGAGGATGACTTGACTGAAGTACCAGCTAATTCTTTCACTTCTCTTGCAGTTGCATTGATATGATCTTGCTGCATAATGGAGATGTTTGCCTGAAGCTTCTCACACAGAACAAAGAAAGCCTCAATAAAAGGTAACAGCCGCTGAGTTCCAGGGGGCAATGGAGAAGATACAGATGAAGCACCAGCTTCATGTATGTGCTCCCCGGTGTTGGTACTTGACATAACTGAAGAAGAAGTGCTCTGTGTGAGCTCTAACTCCATGGCGCCTACGCATTCACTCAGCCCTTCCCACAAAGGTTCCAGCGCAACATTTAACTTCCACATGATGTTATGTTCATCGTGTTCTTCCTCCATAGATGTGTCTGTATTGCCATCACCACAAGATGTACTTAGTGAACTAAGAGTTTGTAGTACACGAAGAACTGCAGCTCCAGCCATAGATCCAGCACTCAATCCCAGCATGTGTGTATTCTTAAGTGTGATAAGCTCTTCCACAGCTGACTTGCTCAGCCTTTGACTCAACTCTGAAAGTTCGGAAATGAAGAACTTCCGATGGGGAGCAGCAACAGAGGCTAGCTTCTTCAACACCTCACCCGCAAGCATGTAAACTTTATCTGAGAGCCTACAAGATATATAGTAGAGATCAAATAGTTGCAGCACAACATTTAACTTTCAGAAGTGAAGGGGACATATATAACCAAAATGGGAAATCAAGGAACTGGAAATGAAAGATCTAAAATCACGAACAGATGATAACATAAAATTAATTTAGGCAAACCAATTTAAATAATAAAAATACCCTTCATGACCAAGAAGACAGCAAAGATTGTGGAGATCAGACTGGGGCAGCTGCAAGAAGATGTCACGAATGTTTGGGCTTCCATTGGCATCAGATGCAGGATTGGCAGAACCAGTGCCACTATCATCTTGAGGGGAATTTATGTCTGGCAACCCAGGATCTTTCTGTAGATCACTCACAGTTTCATTGCCATTAGGATTATTAGAACCGTCTACTGTTTCATTATGAGAACGGTCTACTGTTTCTTCGGAATGAGACTGACACTCCATCTTGGAAGCTGCACTATAGACAACTACTTGAAGGAGTCCCATGACCTACACAGTATGTGCGAGGAAACAACAAATGTATCTGAGTTACTATATCGTACATGCAAGGAAACAACAAATGTATCTGAGTTACTATCTCCAAAGACCTAAAATATATCAGTAGCATCAAAGCATTTGACCATAATGCTACCTGTTCAAGATGTGCTATGCTGCGCAAAAAAAGTGGTTGGTTCAAGAGCTTGAGAAACAAAACCAATGGAATATCCATCTTGTTAGAGCTTCTAAAAGGATTGGAGGAATCTCCTACAATAATTTTCTCCTTGCCTTTGTCCCTCTTGGTTCCCAAACACTTCACATCTGACCACTCTGGAATAAGCGAGAGATCAAAGTAGAAAAGAAGACTGGCAACTGCAGAGTGGTTGGTAGCGAGGTAAGTCAAGATCTCCAGAATTCGCCGCAATACCAGTGGAGGAAGTCCTGGGAAATGACTTATATGGTTAGCAATAGACCATATGTAAACAGAGATCTACAATTTCACTAAAGAAGAGACAACATACCATCAAATAGTTGTGATCGTCCATAAACAATATTCGACTGACAGCCATAAAGTCTCTGTGAGTTGATGGTTGTTAAACCGCCAACAGCCCCTCCAGTCTCGGGCTTGATAGCTTCAAGAAGAAGGTGGACTAGAACTGCTCTTGTACCGCTATGAGCAGACAAAGTCAACAAGAGTCTTTGCAGCAGACCTTTCCCAAGAGGCTGAAAATAAATATTGAATGTCTCAGTTCAATTTGTTGAGCACACATCGTAAAATATAATAAACCAAAATATTACAACACCAACTACAACTCCACATAAGCAAGCCTATTGTCTGATGATAGAAGCATTTTCATTTCAAAGATGCTTGTTCGATTGATGCATAACAATTTACCTGTGCTAATCGCAAGAGGCGGATCAATGCTTTCAAGCCATTAGCATCTAACAGTGGCTTGCCTTCAAGTTCCTTCAACTTTAAACTCTCTGAAAAAGAGGATGAAGCCCTCCGGCCTATTGTAACACCCACCCCCCTGTCCATAACTGTCTGTCTGTCAAATCCCAGACCATTTCTACGACCATGAAGCCTGTGGCTGCCTCCAAACAAGCTGCGTGCTTGGTAATGACTCATAGCTCTGTCCCGAAGCATTTGCGCTTCAGCGACTAATGGAGATGGCAATGCTGACAAAACAGCTTCTGATGATGTTAACAGAACCTGAAAAACACCACCACCACCACCCAAAAAAAAAAAGCGTAAATAAAATGTTAAAACACTCGGAGAATCAGGCAGAAAACACTCTAGGTACAGACCTCTTCACGCAGATCAGCTGGAAATGTGGCTATGATTGAAGCATTATCCATTTCCACGGGCTGACCTTCAGCCTGCTGTACGACTCTTTGAGCACGCTGTTGGGCAAGAACTTCTGCTTGAATATCCGGAGGGAGAGCAGCTAAAAACTCCGGATCAATATCTTCAGCTGTCGGTGCTGTATAAGTTGGAGGTTGAGCCTGAGCCTGTTGCGATGCAAGAACCTCTGCCCGAAGATCTTCAGGAAGTGCCTCTAGAAAGGTTGGATCGATAGCATTTGCAGTAGAAGCTTCATTATTCAAACTAGTTTCATCAGTTTGACTAGCATCTTGAACTTCCTGACGGTTATGAGTCACTGATGGATCCTCAGGAACAATAGGTAATGGTTGGTCACTCTCCCTTTCCGTTTCTGCACCGTGCATGTGTATATCTGTATCCTCCTGAACTACAGAAACATGATGAGCACTGCAATCCAGCATTGCTTCCTCAGATATTAGCAGTGGCCCATCAGTTGCACGACTGTCTGTTACAGTGGTTGTATCATTGCATACATCAGTCCTATCATGCATCGCAATGCCTTCACCTTGTATAGATGACACAGCAGAACCTGCAGTTCCATCTATGTTATCACTTGGATTTGCATTTCCTTCTCCTATCACCATGCTTCCATGATCATTGTTTGACCTGTCCAATAGTACATTTTCCATGGGATCAACAGCTTCTGGGAATTCAGCTACCTGATCAGCAACCACCTCCACATTGTGTTCCCTTTCACAAGACTGAACTTCAACTGGTTGATTTGATTCTTGCCCACTATTGTTATGGCGATCATCGTTTTGTTGACCAGCAGTGCTATCACCCTCCATTTGCTGTTGATTCTCGCCAACTACAGGTATGTCCTGCTCTCTCTCCAGTGCTCCAAGAGGAGGATTAGTAGCTGGAGCAATTCTGCTTAGTTGACAAATGAACTCCTCCTCAACCATCTGGGCAATAGCAGCAGACTGACCACCTGCTTGGGGTTGACCATCATCAGTCCACCTACCATCACCAGGCCTCCGGCCTGGAACGTGTAGAGACTCCAAACCAACAGAAAAGTCAGCCAAAGGTGGGGGTGCTGCACCACTGAGTCTGTCACTGAAAAGGCTAGACGGCACACTATCAAATGGGAGTACTGGAGAATCGAAAGTGTAGAAACGAGCTACATCCAGCCTACCAGCAGGTAAGGCTTCTGAATCTCTGGATGAGTTCCCAAGAGATGACCAGACAGGAGCAGAGTCACCAGACTGTGATGGCCTCAAGAGGAGAGGATGTTGCAGACCAGTAACTTCAGAAACAGATTGTTCCAAGGAATTTCTAGTTGTTTGGCGACGGCGCTCAAAGCCAAAGGTCCTGCGAAGACCAAAGAGGTCATCAACATTCCACCCTTCAATTGTCTCACCTCCAACATTAATAAGGCCACCACTTGTTCCAGGTTGCCCTAAAACTTGTAAATGGTCAAGGCCGTCCAGGGCTTCCCTCCACCTAACCTCAATAACTCGATTTTCATGGAACTCATCATCATCTTCATCAACCATGTCATCATTGTATTCACCTTCCAGGCCAGCATCATCATGCTCTTCCCCATCTGTATCAGCCAGTGACATCAAGCCCGTGCCATCTTCAGCTATATCTTCATCCTCATCCTCCCCCTCATCATCATCATCATCATCATCGCCGTCATCTCCCATATCATCATCTTCTTCACCCATTTCATGATGTGCCCTATTCTCAACGTGGAAACCCATGTCAATTTGCTCTGTTTCGTTTAAAACACCATTGCCTTCCATCTCATCACGCATGTAATCCAACCCAAGCTCAAGAGGAGGATTGCCTGCATTTGCTTCTTCTTGCTCAGTTCTCATTTCTTGCTCCATGGACGGTTCTGTAGCCACATTCTCATTGCTGTGATTCTCAGAAGCACTAGCCGGTGGTTGCCCGGCATTTGAATTAGGAACATCCTGCTGGCCATTTTCATTTCCACTGGCCTCTACATGTAGAAAGGCTGACGTTGTATTCACCTGATTATCCAACCTACCATTAAGGGCAGCTGTCTTTTTCTTGTTCACAGAATCAGGTTTAGAAAGTTGCTCACTTGCATTGGCAGCCCTTGTTAGGCTTTCCAATGTTTTAAGAATCAGATTCACGACTTTTGGAGCATCAGGGTGATCCAAATCAATTGCTTGAAGGACACCAGATAAGGACTGGACCAATCCTCCATCTATCATGCTTTTGGCTATTTCTGGAGAACAACCAGAACCGGGTAGGTCGCCTGAGGATGAGTTCTTTGACAAAATGGAATATGCTAGATCAACAAAAGCAAGGACCTTTTTATCTGGCAATAAACTGCTACAGGTGGAGTTGCTTTCAGACTTCACAAATGAAGACAAGGCTTTCACAAGTTCATTAATAACCCTCCTACGACCTTCGCTAGATCTGCCAGACAAAACTACTAGAAACCATGAAGCTTTTTCAGACAGCTTGTCTCTCCATTCATCAGGTCCAGCAGATTTATCAATTGAAAGGGGAAGAAGCCGTTGCAACACATGATGGATAATACCACCATGACCAGGATTCTCTGGCTGATAGGGTCCCCGTAGTTGACACATCTCCAGATCCCTTCTCAGGATAACCCCAAGAGCATGTACATACATCATAAGAATGTCACTCAATAATTTGAGTACAAAAGTAACTTTAGCAAGCCCTGCTGATTTCTCTGATAAACTGTCAGAGTGAACCTCCCGGACCTCATCAACCTTTGATTTCCCCTTTACTTTGACTATGGGCTCATCAACCTCCATAGCACAGGCGTTTCCCACACTATCTTCTACCAATCCCTGTGCAGCAAATGCTGCTACTATTTCAAGAAGATGATCAATTACCTGAGAAATATTTGCAGGGATCTTTTTGTGGCTTTTAGAACATTTTCCTGATCCATCATGGGCTTTATTATCAGAAATTCGCACACACTCGTTAGAAGCTCCAAACTCGACAGATGTTTTGCCTTTCTCTTTCTCTCTCTCCTTGTCTTTCTCTTTTGATAAGACAATGACAGATCTCCCTCCAGATGATTCCAGCTGGCAAACTGCACCTGCAGCTTTCACGAAGACTCCAGGATCTCGACATATCACAGGTGCCATTGATGTTAAAAATGTTTTAACAGAAGTACGACCAGCATGACGACTCCCGCCAAGGGTTTGACGTATCTCCATCTCCATGGCTGTTTGCAGGGTCTGAGGATCTTCAAGGAGATGTCTAACAATGGCAGATGCCAAGGTGTCAAATCCAGGGAAGTAACAAGATCTTGGGAGATCAAAAAGAGAAGTCATTCCTCCATTTTCAAGAAACTGAATGGCAAGAGCATGTGATTTAGTCAAGCGTGCACACAGCTGTAGAGCAGCCTGCATTACCATGGCTGGTGCACATTGTTTAACCAAGTCACAAGCAAAATCAAGCACCTTACGACTGTCCTCTATACTCAAATAACCTGTAGGTTTCCCAAATATTTTCTCAAAACCAATAGAAGATTCATCATCCCGGGAGACTAGAGTTGACTTCTTCTCAATAACTGCTTCAGGAACTTGGGATGGGACATGCTCTTCTAAAGATTCTGGTAAAGATGCAGCTATGACTCTTTCAGTGTTGTCACTGGAGATCTTAGGCCTAGTTTGCAACAGATTAAATAAGATTAACAGCAGTGCACTGATGCATCTAGGAACCATAATCTCATTTTCAGCTCTAGCCTTGAACTTCATCAATATTTCAAGTACTACAGAGACAATATCATTCTTTGCCGCAATTTCCCGTATATTTTCATCCTCAGAGAGAAGCAATGCTAAAGTATGTGCTATCATACATAAGGCACCAGTGTCCCTGGAAAATTCCAGCTGGCAATCTTTCAACTGGTCAATCAGATATGAAACCACTTTTGCACGATCTTCTCCTTTGTTCCGATTGCAAAGAGTCACAAGTAAATCCATTAATGCGAAAGCCATTGAGTCGGTGCTCTGAAACAGCTTAGTTGTTGCAGCAAGGACATCTTCAACAGGCGGAGGCTTAGTTTGTAGTTCTTCAGATAGAACCTCAACCGATCTATCAACATTGTCGGCTTTAGAAGTCTCTGATGAATTCCCAAGTGACAAAGCTAGTGCACGAGCCAACTCATCATCTTCCTGAGCAGGATCTTCAGCATGACTAAACAACCACTCCATAGCCATCTCCACACTGTTCGCTTCAACTCGTCTTAATGCCTCCTCAGCTCTTACTCTTGAAAAGCCCATCTCAACAATGGTAGAAATAGTAGCCTCATCAGGTGGAGGAGCCATTGCACGTGGGTTTGCAGAACTTGATGACCCACTGCGATTTCGTTTCACATCCCCAACACCGCAATAGATGTAAGTTATAAGCATAATAATAGAATTAATAAACCCTGGATTACAACTGGGGAACATCTGATGGTTCCAAATGGGAAGTATAACATCTAGAACCTGAGACTGCAGCATACGGACAAACACTTCTGGGTCTCTTGGAACAGGAAACAATCCAATAGACAAACCAACAGCAACTGGCTGGACAAGGAGCTGCGCTTGGGATGTTGAGGTTGGAGACAACAGCAAAGCCGAATTGACAAAATATTCAAGCAAACGGCAATAACTCTGCAGAGTGCCAAGAAGCCACGAACTGTGAGATAACTTGTTTTCCTCGCCACTATTTTCAGGAACCATTCCAGATGTCAGTACAGAATAGGGAAGTGTCCACAACAACTGACTGGTTGCCTCAAATGTTGTTAGAAGCTCCTTAAAGGTTCCTTGGGCATAGAAATTGTTAATCATGGATGCATAACAGATACGCCGCCTGGCATCAAATGTTAGGGTCAGCATGTCATCCACAACCTTACCAAGATATCGACACTTGACAGAAGGTGGTATATCAAGCGCATCAGCATCCGGATATCCTGAGAAACCAAGAGCCTCAAGAAAAACTTTGGCTAAGGCAGTTCCTATGCTCTTTGAAGCTGAACTTAAGGATCCTGTTTCAGTTCTCCGACGGTTAGGAGACGTAAATCCTTTAACAAGAGCCAAAAAGAAAGAACGCATGCTAGAAGCAAGCTTGTTCAGATTTTCTAAAACCAGAACGCTGGGAGTTTTTTTCTTCACCTCCTGGATCGTACTCTCCACAACAGTAGGAGCAATTTCAGAATCAACTTGCAAACTTTCAAAATGCCTACTGGTCCTTCCGCCACGAATTCGTGCTATACCATGTCTACTACGACGATTAAAAGCTTCACTTGAACGAACTACAGAAAGAAACTCACGTTCAACCCCCCATTGAGAGTGAGAACTATTCCTGATAGAAACAGGATTCATGTATCTAACTGAAGGAACAGTCTCCTCATCACTGTCTCTACCTCCTACATTGGAGGAACCTGCTTCAACATTTTGAGGCTCCACTTCAACGTTCTGTTTCTCATCCACCTTAGAATCGCAACACAAAGAGATTTGCCAAAGTACCTCCTTATACGCCTTCCCAAGATCCTTTAAGACATCAGCATCAGCAGTTCCCAACTCAGAAACCACAGTAGTACTTCCCTTCAAAAGAGAATTTGAGAGAGATAAAATACCTTCAAGACTTGAAAGGTTCTTCAACACAGCTATCCTCTTAGCAGAGTCCACCTTTACAAGCTGAGATCCTTGAATTTGAATTATAAGTTCATTTGTTAACTTCAAATGTTCTCGTAAAAATGAACAGACTGCACGAGCAAGAGAAACAGAATGTTGTGGAGAGAAATTCTTAAATGCAACAGATAAGGTCTGACCCATAGAAACAGAAAGAGGCAGGGCAGGCAAAGTGAACAGCTGCAGAACAGCTTCAACTCCTCTCTTCTCAACAAAAATACGGCAAGTATCAGAATTCTGAAGAATGGTCTCAAGCAGACGAGCAACATTGCTTATACATTCAGGAAGAAAAGACTCCATGTTTGGTACCAAAGAATCAGAAGAAGGTTCAGCATGCGCCAATGTTTTAGCCTTTTGTAAGTCTTGCTCAGGCAAAACCATACCCCTATCCTCACCTTCTGTTTCCATCGGAACAGGGTTAGAAGAACTGGGATTGTCAGCTGGGGGTGAAATAGCTTCTGGGACAGATCCAAGTTTTGCAATCTCCTTCAAGATCTCAATCATAGTTTCCACTCCAGGACCACGCAAAGATGAGGTGTGCCTCATTAGTTCATCAAGGCCACTGGACAAAGATCCAGTGGTATCTCCACCAAGGGCTCTGACGTATGTTTTTGAAGTAAATATTTTCACAAAACACCTCAAAGCATTGCGATCTCTCACAGCCTGAAGACCATTGTTATTCAAGCACAACGCATCTAAACACTGAGGTATGCAAGTGATAGCTTCGGCAGAGCAAACAACCCCATCCATAATGGCATCAATGAAGGCAGCAGGAAGACCAGCTGCTTCCAATACAGGGAAACAGGTGGGATCTTTGTGAATAAGATCACTCATCACAGTTGCAGCAAGATGAAACACTCCTCCACCAAAATCCTTAGCTCTTCTGAAGATTATGCTCAAGCATTGGGGCAACAAACTCTCCTCTGAACCATAAATACGAGCAGTGGTTCCAGGAGCATAGGTTCCCAAAGAAATGGCACGTAGCAAAGCTTTCATCAGTAATCGCCGATGATAAGCAACCAACACATCAGAATAAAAAGCCTGCGTGCTGTCTAGCTCGGAAGAAGTACCAGCAACAATCTGCGAACTATTAAAGTCAGAACTTTCGAGATCACTACTAGCAGTTGGCAGCTTTACACCATTTTCAACACGAGAAACTTCCACATTAAGGCGTGCTATGGTATCATCCAGACCTCCCAAATCTCTGAATAGCGCAGCAGCTGGATTACTATAATCCATGAATGCCTCCAGAACATGAACAGCCATGCTAACTAAATGCAAGTGTTGAGAATCCGTATCTTTAAGCAGCGGTAGAAGAGTAGGGATGAATCCTGCTTCGCGCATGGCGGAGCACCCCGATGAAGATGAGACCAAAATGGTAACAAGAGATAACAAAGCCTCAGCAAAAAGGACAGACCATTTTGAGGAGTTGCTAACAATGGAATCAATGGCCTTTTGCATAAGGCTGGAAAGAATACCACGATGCCCTCCAGATGTTACAGCTGTCAACACACTTGGCTGGCGTGACCGATCTTGACAGAGAGCAACCAAGGAAACAAGACCCAAAATTCTAATATTCTCAGGAACTGCGTCTTCATAGCTCAATAAGGTAACCAACTCATTAATGAACTCTGGTTCACTGTTGAAGAATGAAACCACATCATCTGAATCACCGCATGCCTGAACTAGAACTATAAATGCATAGAGGCGTATGCAAGTGTACTGTTCTCGTGAAGCTGGAGAACTGAACGCCCTAGCATACCGCAATCTGGTCAAAAGAGGAAATCTCAAACTAGGAGGAACCTTGTACTGTAAGACTAAATTGTTCAAAAGTTCGAGATCCGACTCTTTTCTGTTGTCAATTTTAGGCAAATGGATAATCTGTAAACCAACAGGAGCGGTGGGCTCATCTGAAGATTCAGTAGCATAGAATTCAAAATGTAAGTTGCAACCTAACTCATTAGCACTTGCATCAGAGCTATCCTGCAGAGCACACGCAATTAACCCAAGGCCTTCTTCTTTTCCTCCCCAACCCTGTGCAAGAGCGAACAGCTTTGAATTAAGAGAAGCATCTCTAATGACATATTTCCCTATTGTTTTCTTCAAAAAGGCAGCAAAAGTTTGCAAACACGCCTCAACCACATCTGCATCGGTGGAAGCAAGCAATGCTGACAAGTGATGCTGCACCACCAAGAGAAAAAAAAAACAAATTAGAACAATATAAATTTTTGCAATGTGCGTTGAAGATATGATTGATTACACCAAGAACTACATTGTTTGAGCAGATCAAGGGCAAAGATGGAGACAGGAAGAATTTTAAGATAAATTATATACATTATTTTACGCAGAACAGATAGGCACTTCCTACATCTTAAAGTCAGTTAAGAAACTAAACTGAATCATCCTCCCTTAGGCATATAAGTTTATCAACAATACCACCACAAGATGAGCCAGTTCTAAACCATGTAAATCCACTTTACTTTGCTAACGTAAGATGATAAGCTTTACAACCCCTTATCTTTGCATCCACCATTCACATGGCGCATATTAAAGAAAAGACACTGATAAATAACTCCACAAACTTAAGGATAGGAAAGACACATCTAATACAAATCTGTTCTCAAACAGAAATCAGAATACAACAAGACATGCACTTTCCAAGGAAACAGAGCCAGGAAGCATTACCTTCTGTAGTTTTTTTCCCTATTGATGACTAGAAGAAACTGATTGGCTTGCTAATGTCTTTATAAACTTCAGAGCTTATTTTATTACAAGGTAAATAATTTTAAATTTCACAACTTAATATCATCGCCATTGCATGCTGTAACTCCACTTTTTATTTACCAAAATCACATATTTGCTATCATTGTAAAAGATCCTAAAGACTCCATATTTGCTATTCTCCAAAAGCATCCTCCTATAATCCACCTTGTTTCATTTCAAGTGAAATTGGAGTACCAAATATTTATCTTATTTATACATTGTAAATTCTTTTATGACCTTAGAAAATGCTGAGCATTTAACCTTAGAGAAGGAAATAATGATTCAATAGCATCAAGCTTTGCACGAAGAACAACCAACACTTCTCAGAGTTGATAACTTGGCAAACAAGCTCAGCACAACAACCATCATCTCAACACATGGCCCTTTCTTCTATTTACTTTTTTTAGGGCTGTCTCTTAAACACTACAGGATAAATTCCTCAAGGGTCCTAGCAGTTAAAAACAAATAACCTGTGGTGCTAAGGTAGCACACTAACTTCAAATTACAAAGAACAGGGCAACATGAAAACACACAGCTAGCTAATTTATATGCTAATACGTATATTCTTTTTCCAGATCAAATCAGGAGAAACAAAATGAAAAGAGTCACTTCAGGTGTCTTCAGTACCTCATATGAGCTGTAGAAATGCTTATTTGTGCAATTCTCCAATATTATCCTTATAACACGAAGGACCTGCAGGACAGCTTCCCTTGGGAATTGAGGATCAGATTCCAAAAAATGGTCATCAAATTGCAAATCCTTCCTAGACTTAATGTATTTCTCAAAAAATGTGTCAAAGTGATTAAAGAGATCAACCCAATGATAAAAATCTCCCTGCATACACAAGAATAAGAAAAGGGTAAATAAATTAAGAAAAGAGAAGACGTGCAAATGGGGGAATAGTATAACGTCATCAACATGAAATCTGTATAGGTACCTTATCAAACTCCCAAAAAAAACTTTTCAGGGATTCTTCTATATTCTCTAATGGAGTAGCAGTGACACTACTGATAAATGATCGGATCTTTGGAGGCTGAAAAAGAAAAGGAAAAAAGAAAAGTGATCATTGCACATTTAAATTTCTTTTAAGCAGTAGATGCTGAACATAACGCCGGCACCTTTCAAACAAATATCACAAAATAAACCATGGAATACTGTGCTTCAAAAGGATGTCTTTCCCTAAATTACTCAACTAAATTTTTTAACTCCGATAAATGAATCCAGGCTGAAGTAATTCAATAAAACTTTTCCATTAACCAGTGAAAGAAACAGTTGCATAAAAATCAACCATCGGCCAATTACCACAGTTACTTCACACCAGTCACCATGATGCCAGTAGCACAAAAGAAGACCGCTTGAGCTCAAACCAGTTGGAAAGTTCAGTTTCAACTCCATAAAACATAAAATTATAACATATCAATCAATCAACTACACCTTGATAGCAAAACATTTGAGGCCAGCTATATGAAATGTCAATATCTATTTGATACATTTTTAGCCCATTCCATAAACCTTAATAACATAGAATCAAACAATTGTAAGGACACGTCCAGTTAGACTAACAAATTATTAACAAACTTCAACTCGTGATACCTAAAAGATATTACTAAAAAGATCAATTAAATTAAAACATACACCCACACACATAAAACATCCAACGCCAGGTACATCAGATAGCTATAACATATCAATCAACTATTCCATAAACCTTAATACCACACAATTAAAACACTCTAAGCACATGTCTAGTTAGATTAAACAAAATTCAGCTCGCGATATCCAAAGAAACACCAAACCATTTAAAAAAACACGAAATAATAATGCTTCGAATCAATTTACAACGAATTAGTATATGATCAAAAATCAAAACATATACATACACATCACTTACCACTTCTACAGCCCTCCTTCGCTTTAACTTCATCTTTATATCAACCAACACATGAAACCATTGTCAATTCAGAGAGAAATGGTCGAAACAGACCGATTCCTATACGAGAATCGATCCAATAAAATCGAGAAAGTTGTGAAGGGTTTGGAACGATCAAAATTGATTCATCAAAAAGGTGCGATTGAATAATCCGAATTAGGGTAATGAGGTTTTATGAAGATCGCAGCGATTTCTAGGGTTTTCGATAAAGGGTTTTTGGTTAAACGATTGGTAACTAAGGATCGCGGAGAGATAGAGGAGAAATTGAAGAAGGATAGAAAGCTTTGGAGTGTTGTCACTTGCTTTTCCTATATATATAGGAATTCCAAAGGATTTTGAGGAAAAAAATTGGGAATAAAGAAAACCTTTTCACAAGGGAAAACAATTTAAAAAAAAAAATCAGGTAAATATGGATGGAAATTGGGAAATATTAAATTATAATCTAAATCGAGCCAAGGGTTTGTCGAATATAGCATTTTTACTTCACAAAAATAAAACTTATATTTTATTTCTGTAGATGAATTATACTAGTTATGTTATTATTTTTGTACGGACAAAAAAATTTTACATTAAGAGAAAATAATTTATTTATTTTTCATATGTCATATGAATGTGAATAGAAATAGAAAAAAGTTTGAATTGTAGGAGTAGAATATTCCTTCCTTCAAGCTAATGAATTGTTGAAAATGGCTTTACTACTTTATGAAATTGAGATTTTGTGTATATTTTATTTTTTTCTAAATCAAATACATGGAGTATATCATTGGTTTTGTAGAGATGGAAAATTGTAAGATTATTTTATTTTTCGCTCACTATCTAGAATATTAATTTTTTGAGCTAAAAGGTTGTGGGAAATAAATTTTTTAGTATATATAGAAGGGAACCTTGGAGTAATCAGTAAAGTTATTGTCATATGACTAAGAGGTTACGGGTCAAGATTTGGGAATAGTTTTTGGCAAAAATGTAAAGTAAATTTGCGCACAATAAACCATTGTGATCAAGTATTTCTCCGGATCCTATGAATATTGGAAGCTTTAGGAGCCGAGCTTACCCTTTTAAAAATAAAAAATTTACTATATAAAAATAAAATCAACATATATTTTATTCTCTCCATATAAACTATACTAGGTATATTGTTATTTTTGCAAGAGTAGAAAATATTAAAAAAGAAAGAGCAATTTACATATGGTTCATTGACCTTTAGAATACATATTAAAGTTTCCGGGTGATACTTGAAGGCAAGAGGTGCAACTAGGGATGACAAAAAACTATTTTGATCCAAATAAATTTGAATTAGATTGAATTTTAACTCGTTTATTCTATTAATCTGTTATGATCCATTTAAATTTGACTTAACCAGCCCAATTTATTACCCCTAGGTACATAGACTACATTAGGGCAATGAAGTATATGTATGAAGGAGTTAAACATAGGTAAGAACGGTAAGAGGAGACTTCGAGCACTTCCCCATGGGATTACACCATGGGGGCAACTATTAATCCTACCTTGATGATTGATGTATTGATGAGAGACATTTAAAATGAGGTATCATAATATATGTTATTTACATATGACATAATACTTATTGATCAGCTGTGCAATCAAGTTAATGCTAAGTATATCGTTGTTTTTGTAGGAGTAGAAAATGTTGTAATGTTATTCCATTCTATGCCCATTGTCTAATTTTCATTTCGAATTCGTTTTGGATACCTTAATATTAAAAATAACTTATATTTAAAATTTAAATTCAAAATATATAATTAAAAATGACCCATTAAAGCTTGAGATGATTAATTTTTTTAAAAAAATAAGTGATACTCCAACTTTCAAATAGTATTAATAATTTAGTATAACTGTCACAAAATCTATTATATTATATTATATGTTTTATAAATTGCTTGAATAGTAATTGTCTTAGAATACTACAATTTATTTAATATATATATATCAAGTTGTCAAAGTTTTTTTGAAATTCAAAATAAAAAACACAAACTTACGTATTGTTTAGTTAGTTGTCATGTATCATTTCATAATATATTATATTATATTATATTTATAGTATTATTTTAATGAATACATATTTGAATAAATTGAATTGTTACGTAATGTCACATATTCGTAATTGAATGATAAACAACAAAAATTATAAGTTTTGAGGTAGAACTATTATGAAAAGATAGGATAAATGAGAAAATAAAATTATTACTAATAAATTTTAGAAAAATAAAAAAAAATTAAGGCAACGACGTAATCATATTACATCAATTGTTATACAAAATAAGTTTTTTCATCAATATCTAATGCTAAATTTTAAATAATATGATACGATAAAATTTAAATAATAATAACAAAAATAAATATTATATTTATACCATCCAAAGAGGGTGTTAAAACCCTTCATGCCGAAAACTACAACACGATGAAGGACTAAGCAGAGAATGAAGAAGCTGTGTATGTTGAAATTTTTATCAAATACACGCCAATTATCCCACGCTCCGACCACCGTTTTCACCACGCGCCGCCGTGCACTCTGTTCATGTCCTTCGTTTGAGATTAAGAATGTTACGAAATCAAACTTCGAATCAGCTCTCAAGGACCTACGAGGTCTTCTACGGGACGCCGATTTCGTAGCTGTAGATTTGGAAATGACCGGAGTCACCAGCGCACCTTGGAGAGACTCCTTCGATTTCGACCGGTATGATATTAGCTACCTCAAAGTTAAGGACTCTGCGGAGAAGTTCGCGGTGGTTCAGTTCGGTGTTTGTCCTTTCCGGTGGGACTCTCACAAGCAATCCTTTATCGCTCATCCGTAAGTCTTCGCTCATCCTTCATAGAATTCCGCTTAACTAATTTAGAATTGATACTCTCACGTTCAAGGATACAATCATACAAGGGATAAGTCATAAGGTGTACTTTACTGCAGCTAATTTGGATTTGATGCTTAGTTAATTGATTGATTGGTGTCTTTTGTCCAAGTTAATGGTTTATGTGCTTTTCAGACTAGTGTCGAATGAGTGTTCAATTAGGAGAAACTATTTTTATCAGAAGCGAAAAGCCCCAAAAAGCTCTAAGGTCCGTTGAGGTTTTAAGCACAAAGCACTAACAAAATGGTAGGCTTTACTGGAAAAAGGCGGAAATGGTAAAAAAAGATACAAATATACATGTTTGTTCTGAGAGAAAAAAGTACAAGCATGAATAACAAATATATGGACAAAGAAATTGTTTTATCTTTTTTACAATAAATTGAAATAGTGAATGTTTAGTGTTGCCTCTTCAAGAGCCGCTCATTTGCAAGGAAACATTTGTCTTAGAGCCTTGATGAGAACACTGAACCGCACATTAATCTAGGTGACATGCTCAATATGTTTTGAGCATTGCTTTAAGCACGTCTTTACGATACTGGGAGAACCGTCTGCTCTTTTCTGCTGGAACCTATTTGCTAATCTAGCAAGTTCAAGTGAGCATTTCAGTGTCTTGAGAAGGCAAAGTTTGTTTCTTTTCCTTTTGATGAAATACAAATTGTGACCTTTTAAGCAGCAACCTATTTGTTTGACTTAGAGATGTTGCATGATGTATTTCTGTATTAGTTTCTTAAGAATGGTAACCTATTTGCAATTCCAATATCAATTTCGCTCTATTTGGGGTGTTCATTTCATTACGGGTAGAATAAATGTGCTATTCTAGGGGAACAAGCAGCATAGTTCTTCATCTTTTAATGTTACATTCTGAATTCTCAAATTTGATACTCTGAATTCTCTTTGGCAGGCATAACTTCTATATATTCCCACGGCAAGAAATTCCTGGTAGCAACCAGTCCTGTGAGTTCCTTTGCCAGACAACATCACTTGATTTCTTGGCAAAATACCAGTTTGATTTCAATATGTGTATACGTGAAGGTAAGTCAACGTCTTCATTCTTTCTCTTGGACAATTTAATGAGATCGTGGCACGTTGCATAGTTTCACCCTATTTGAGTCCACATCGGCTTGTTTGAGTCATATGAGGTGGGTCCGAACTCTGACTGAACTTGTCTATGAGCCTATGACTCAAGTTGCAATGACGATCCTGAAATTTGGTGTGCCAAATCGGATTAGATCTTTTGCTATCTTTTGTGTTTTAACTTTCTCATCTTACCAACATCTCCATTGACTGGATTACAAATAAGGGTTTAAACCACGAGATCATGAATACCAGCAAGCCCATGTCAACCTTTTAAATTGTACCATTGAACTTGTATGTTTACCCAGAAGAACAAATATGAAATTCATTTATTCAAATAAAGTTCTTTTGATGCATCCAGCGTGAAAGTACATTCTTTTACTAGTTTGTGATGCATGGACTGCAAACCTAGGAGTTGTCAATCATAATATCGGCACACTCCCCTTTTTGTAAGTAGTTTGACTAACCTATGATGGGCAGTCTCTTTTACATTGGTTTTCCCTTATCTTTGGATACTTTATGTTGAATCCTGCACTGGAAGCATTCCATATTCTGAATTTGCTTTTATCAAATAGAGAATTTTGCATTTGAGTCTTAATTACCATCATAAGTAGCATGCTGCAAACGTCATCAGATTCATCACCAAGCAGGTCTTCTGATGCTCCGTCAAATTTGGTTGGTGTGTTGTACTTTGTTAAGCTTGGAGCATTTAGGATTTTAAATTTCCAGACTTAGTCACTATTTAGATTTATATAATAGTTTTGTACACATTGAGTTTCAATTTTGCTAGCTCAATAATATCTTCATTTGTTTCATTTTTGAGATTTTACACTTCTGTGTAATCTCAGGAATCTCTTATTTATCCAGAAGCCAAGAAGAGGAGGCACTGGCACATATACATTCAATATACATGGATGAATCATCAGATTCCTTGTCTGGCTTGAGTAAAGATGCAGAGTTTCCATTGGTTAAGATGGCAGATGTTCTATTTGCTGAGAGAATGAAGAATACAATAAGGGAATGGCGTGATAGTTTGTTAAGTAAGAGAAACAGTAGCTCTAAGATTAAGCAAATATCAACCGATCCAAGTCAGAGATTTCAAATGATTTTCTTCAAGAACCGTCCAGGCCTTGCCCTTAGTGGTTTTACTTCTCGCCAACTAAGGGTGTTTAAAGCGGTAACGAGTTCGTCTTCCATTTCTTTCTTTTCTTTTTGTACTATGATCAACTTATGATGTGAGTTTGTGGGAGCATCTTCTTTATCCAATGCTAGCTGGTGTCCACTGTTTGTCGGAAGGTCTGTGTAAGAGGATGCATTCTTTTTATTTAAGCAGGAGCTAATCAGTAACCGAGTAATAGAATCAGTTGTATATTTTCTTTGTTCCTTGGCAATTCCCCAGAAATGAGAGAAGTGCTAAAGTATATAGTTGTTGATATGATATTGTTTTCTGATGATGATTGAATTGGTGAGCTTGAAATGCAGGTCACTGAAAAGTATTTCAAGGATCTTGCCTATATTCGAGTCGCAGGTGAAGCAACATCTCCACAGCAGCTGATTGTCTATACAGATTCCAATGATGACAGGGATCTACTGATGGTAAGAAAATTCTTGTTGAAATAGAATATGGATGCAATGATTACGGCTCTGACTGTTGCTGTGCTTTTCCAATTTTTTTTAGAGTCTATGAGTACTAGTTATAAGCTTCTTTGTTTATTAGCTGTTGTTTGTTAACTGTTGTGGTATTCATATGATTTTTTCCCAATATGAGATCTATTCTCTTCATTTTTTCCAATATAAGTGACTCCTTATCTTCTCAGTACCTTGACTGTATCTCATGAAAGCTATTCATGTCTTAATATCAAGTAGAAAGAGGTGAAGGACGGCCTTCGTAAAGAAGCGGAAAGAAAGGTTGAATCTGCTATTGGATTTCGACATGTTATTGATCTTCTCTCATCAGAGCAAAAGTTACTTGTCGGTCACAATTGCTTTCTTGGTAAATATATACTTTTTGATTTATGGAAAGGCTGCATTACGTATTTCAAGTTTTGCTCAACACTTTATACAATGAATGCAGATGTGGCGCATATATACAGTAAATTCATTGGTCCACTACCTTCAACCGTTGAGGATTATGCATCTTCCATTCAGAAGCTCTTTCCTTCCATAATTGACACCAAACTACTCTTGAATGCAAATGGTGTTTTTCAACAGACTGTAAAAAAAAGCAACACCGCACTATCCAAAGCATTTGTCTCTATTTGTCCTCATATTGCTTTAGGTATCAAACCATCTGGTTTGGCTGATAGACCATGTGTAGAAGTGGAGGTTCAAGTGAATGAAAAAAGGTTTGTCGCCAATCCTACTCTACTTTTGGTATCAAATGAACAGGATGCGATGTTGTTACGTCACTGTCCGGTTACCATTTCCATTTGCCAGGCCGTTTCTAGCTTGAAAATTGAATTTTGATTTAGATCGATAAGCGTAATCTTTGTACACTTATCTTTCTTTTTTGCCTGTCGAAATACTGCATGCATTTGACACAGTGATGTTATATGTGTCTCAACTGTGTTAGCTTTTACCTCTTTGTTATATTTGATTAACTCATGAAGAAAATCTTTAGCCTCTTTCAGCACCCATATAGCTTCAATCTATTGCTCTGTATCTCAATTTATAAGATCACAATGAAAAATGTGAATAATCCTTGTTGCTAATTGATTTGCAGATCGTCGAACTGGAACTCAGGAGCCAAGCATGAAGCTGGCTATGATGCATTTATGACTGGATGCATTTTTGCACAGGCATGCAATCATCTAGGCATTGATTTCACCGTCCATGTTCTTGCTGGAGATTTAGCCAAGGAGACAAAGCTTCTGAATTTTATCAATCGCCTTTACCTTAGCTGGGTTCGTGGACACGTCATTGATCTAAGTACCGGGAAATGTACAGCAGACACCTCAGCTTCTAGTAATAGCCGGTACCAGGAGATTTTATTTTCCAGCATCATTTTGTTGTGGGGATTGCCATCTCAACTAAAAGCAACGGAGATAAGAGCTTGTATAGCACAAGCCTTAGGCCCAAATTCTGTTTCATCTGTCTACCATTTAGATGAAAGTGCTGTCGTTATTCAGTTTAGCAAGCCAGAACTGGTTTCTAAGTTTCTGGAAATGAAGGAAACTCTAAGTAGGAACAGTGATCCAATTTCAGTATTGCATCCACTTTCAAAGATTCTGAATGGGGAATACACTCATGCAGCTACATACGATGTATATCAACAAATATGCAGTTCATCCATCTCGAAGAAATTGTTGGCGGATCAGGCTGAAGCTGTTGGTATCAAACACAAAACCCTGTCTTCTAGGAGAGATCGAGGGAAAGAGGGAAACCAGGTATTTGACAAAGAAACCGAAGTTTGGATGTTTGATGAGAAAGCAGATGATCTGATAAGTTCATCATATGGCTTCTCTGAAACAGAAAGATCAGCAGAATCTTTTTATCTAGACGAAGTTCTGGCTAGCAAATAGGAGTAGCTATTCGTAATTTATGTAGTCGACATTCATGTATGTCTACATCATTTTTTGGCCAGGTGTAGAGATTTTATACGAAATTTCGAAGTTCTTTGCTAGATTTGTTTCTCTGATACCTACAACATGTATTGTGAGGTTGTGTAACTTAGACCATCACACAAAGAACTAAAACTCAATTAATCATTCTAATGCTTCTTCATGAGCAGACATCAATCATTTTGTGTCTTCATTTAACCTAAATAATAATCAGACCAAATAGTTTAAAAAAATGCTAAACTTCTTAACTCAATTGTGACCTTGTGAAGTATACTTTTAATTTTTTGTTGTTCTTGTTTGACTATTAAAGAGAAGTCTCGATGTAATTACTAATAACGTTGCAATTATGTGACTAGAGGTCACAAGTTTGAGTTTGTGAAAAACAAATATTGCTTACGATAGATCCTTATGGTTCTAACCCTTTTCCGACCCCGTGCATAACGAAAGCTTAATGCACGCTAGATTTCAAAATCTCATACACCAAAATTTGAATAAAGTAAATGTCAGCTTAAACTAAATTAAAGTCTCATATATTATGCTTTTTTTTAACTTACAATTTTCAAATATTCTATCTTCTCCCTTGCATCTTTAACCAAATAAAACTCTCTTTCACTATTAAATAATGTTCAGACCTAGGATGCTTGTGTAGAAGAGTGTCACAAGAAGTCATTATCTGTAGCACTAGAAATAGATTTAAGTGTGATACAATTTTGGCTTCAAAGTTCATTATCAACAATACTAATTCCATGTATATTCAGTATATATATGACAGGTTAATAAATATACATGAAAGGGAACTTCACTTATTTTTTCCTTTATTTGGTACATTCTCTAAATTCAAAGTACCTTCCAAATATTAGCCAACAGAGAATTAAAATCTTTTGCCCCACTTTGGCTCTTCATCTTCTCTATAAATTGACTATTTGTAATTCATCATCTTCATGCCCTTTGCTAAGTGTTCTTTCTTAGTTTTTCATTTCACCAATTTTTTTCTTTGTATTTGAGTCATATACATCGATATGAGTTGAGCTTAAAGAAAAAGCAAGAATTCATAACCACAACTTATTTGAGACCGAGGTGTAATTTATTGTTAAGTTACATAGATTGACTGTGTAAATATCTTTTATGCTCGTTGACAACATGTTAGTTAACATTTTTGGTTGAGGATTCAAAGCTAAGTTGCTCAAACACTCCAAAAATGTTGTTGACCCCTGTCGGATCCTCCAAAAGTACACGACTTTTGAAGGACACGACATGCAACTGATGACATTTTTGACGAGTCTGAGCAACATAGTTTCAAAGTGAGAAATTCTGTTGACAGAAGATAGAGAGCACAATCTATCATCAGCACAATGATATTGTTGTTTGTTGGAATGTGCTCCCTCTGCTTCTGCCAATAGAAAATGTTATCCTTTTTTGGATTCTCAACAAAGACCACAGATTTTTCTATTCATAATGGATACTAATCTGATGTTTTATGAGTGAAAATATTTCAGTGAATAAGACTAGTGTTGAAAGAAACATCTATGGTTTAAAGAGTTATGCAGGTCAGGATGGTGGTTTATGGATAACTCGACCTGCAAGTTTATACGTTCCTCGGAGAAATAACTGAGTACTTCTGTAGTCGTTTTTGTTTTCAGCTAACATCAGTTTGATCCTTCACCTGCACCAGATGGACGGTTGCAGCTTGTTGAGTTTGATTTCCCTGAAAGATTCACTACTATCCGAACAGCTCTTCTCAGAATAAGAAGATAATCGCAAACATTGTTTTCCAATGTTTCTTGTTTCATAACTACTATTAGCAGTAAAAGAAATAGAAGACTGCAGAAGATGAAACAAAGGACATGTTAATCGGATTAGATTGAACAAAATTGAAATGTTTCAGGATAACAGACAATAGAGTTCAATATATTGGCTTTGAACTCAGGCAACTAAACTTTCCTCATGTCAAACAATAGTCAAAACACTAACGTAAATCAGCTCACATTACAAATGGACACAAAAAAATGAAAGAATTTCTAGCTATATATATTGCAGAAATTTCACAAGACTAATACTTCAATCTATTCTGATTTCGACCTCCTGTTCTGGTGCCTCACTTCCCTCACTGTCCGAGAAAATGTCATCAATACTGAATGGGATACTAGTGGAGAAAGTTAGAGTCGGTTTCACTTTCGGAACAAAGATAGTCTCCGCCTCATTGTTGAGTATCTGAAATACTCTCCTCATACAAGGCCTTTCCGTGCTATCAGGATTTGCACAGCTCAGTCCAACAAGTAGCAGCTTGTTCATCTCTTCCTCGTTGAAGTCTTCGTTAAGCCTTTTGTCTGCTGCATCAATGATCCTACCTTCAGAGTACAGTCTCCAAACCCAATCAACCAAATTCACCATTTCATGACCACTCCCTTCTCCTTCAATTGGTCTCCTCCCGCAAGCCACTTCTAGTATAACCACACCGTAGCTGAAAACATCAGTTTTCTCGGTTGCTTTTCCATATTGAAGGTACTCAGGAGCAAGGTATCCCATTGTTCCAGCTGTAAGTGTGGAGACCGGACTCTTGTCATGATCCATAAGTCTTGCCAGCCCAAAATCACCAAGCCTTGCATTGTAGCTCATATCAAGCATAATATTGCTGGTTTTTATGTCTCTGTGAATCACCTGCTGCTCACATTCTTGATGCAAATAAGTAAGAACAGATGCCAAACCAACTGCTATATTGTACCTATAAGGCCATTTCAGTGGATTCCCATGCTCGTATTCCTGGTATAGCACCTTATCAAGACTCCCATTAGGCATAAAGTCATAAACAAGAAGTAATTCTCCCTTCTCAATGCACCATCCTTGTAGCTGAACTAAATTTTTGTGTCTTAAACATGCTATGATCGACAATTCAGCTCCAAACTCAGTCTTACTTTCATGGCTATGCTTAGATCTTTTCACTGCAGCAATAGAGTTCGAATCCAAGAAAAACGCCTTGTAAACAGTACCAAAAGCTCCATTGCCTATGATCCTGCTGGAATGAAATCCTCTTGTGGCTGACCTCAGCTCCTTGTAACTAAACTGCCTCGGTCCGGTAACGAGCTCAGCTTTCAAGTTCTTCTCTGTGTTAATACCCCTCCATTTCTTGAAAGAAATCCAACCAAAAACTACAAGAACAGCACAAAAGAAAGCTGGACCACCAATTCCAAAACCCAAACCAAGACTCTTATTATGACGTTTATGGCCAGAATCTTGAATAATAGGAGGCTTTACAATCACAGTACTATCAGAAACATTATGGGGATGCCTCACAGGGCGAAATCCATAAGTTCGAAAACTCCAATTCTCAATAGAATGCAATTCAGTACTCCCCTCAGTAGAAGCAGCAAACCCCACATACATAAGCTCTTTCAGATAATCAGACAAGTCAATATCAACCATCAAGATTGGTTTGTTAGGCTTAAAACTAGAGTAACTCAAGAAAACCAGCAGCTTTTTCTCCTCACTCTTGTAATCAATCCAAGAACTAATCAAATTGCTACTTTTCAAATCTACACCAACTGACCTCAAATTTGCAGTCTTGATTGAAATAAGACTATCAATATCAAGACCAACATGGTTATCATCAGGGTCATTAAAGTGCAAATCTTGCTTAGTATCAAATTCAACAGCAACAAACTTATTCTTGGTTAACTGTGAAGAATTCACCAAACCCAAAAACCCACCTGGACTACCCAATGTCTGATTATCAGGTGACAGAAAAAAAGCCAATCCATCACCAAATGAAGAGGGGTTTATGTTACTGACAGAAAAAGCAAATCTTGTTGAAAATGAAGCCATTTTCTTTGTTTCTGGATCAAAAAACAAAATGGGGTTGTTGTAAATGAGAGAGCCAGAGCTTGAAGATGGAACTTGAAGCTCTCTAGTAAGACCCACAACTCCATTATGTAGATAAGAATCACCAAGAAGGGTGAAATTACGAAGTGTAAAAGATTGTAAATCAAAGCTGCAATTTTGTGATGACACCAATAAGAAGAAACTGAACAAAATCAAGAACTTGAAAACAACCATGGTGAAGAATTTTTTTGGAAAAATTGAATCTTTTTTCAGAAATAGAACAGTGGGTATGAAGAAAAAGTGGACAAAATCTTGAATTTACACATTGGGTTTTGGAAAAAGTGAAGAATTAGTGGAGATGGTGGGAATATGAATGGGAGAAATAATGGGTATAAACGGTTATGAAAAATAGGCGCCTTTGGGTCTCTTAGCTTTGAAGAAAGATTTAGAGAAATATTTATGAGATAATTATTATTTTTATTTATGACAAAAGGATTATATGTTTAATTTTATTTAAGAAGTAGGATTAATAGCACCACTTTTGGTAATTTAATTATTCATAACCTTTAACTTTAATCCATTGAGATACTTGAATCAATTATTACATTTCATTTTATCTTTTTAACTTTTTCACTTTCATTTTGTGAAAATAATCTCTTTATTCTCATAATAAGAATAAAAATTTACATCATAATTTTTTGAAACATCGACTATTCCATTACCTAATTACTCCTATATCAAACAACAACAACAACAACATATCAGTGAGATCCCATAAATAGAGAGGATAAAATGCATGTAAACCTTATCACTACCTTATAAAGATAGAGAGGTTGTTTTCGAAAAAAACCCTCATTACAAAAACATTATTTCCAAAGACAGAAAATACTAGATAAATGACTCGAATAGAAAGCAAATGATAATTTGTAAAGATAATAAAAATAACAAAATGAATGACATACAATAACTACACAATATATAAAGAAACGACTGTCTCTACTAAAGTACAATATCATAAGACTCAGTTCTATCAAATGTCATATCCTCGATAATATGAAGCTGTGTCATATCTCTAATTACTCATATATTATGTTAATTAAATTTATAATAATATAAAAAAAACAATTTTATAACTCGTCAAATAAAAAAATATATCACTATTATAATCAATAGCTTGGATAGACATGGCAATAATAATATTAAGATGAATCGTCTCAGCTCTTTAACGACAGTTCCTAAATTTTAAACAAAATAAGTCATTGACAATTATGATCATGCACCATGAACTTTTTCAGCCACTATAATATTATACATCACACCTACATTATCATTTCAAATTTGAGAATAATATACATTTAAAATCATCTAAATACAATATATCTTTTATACAAAAAAATAAAAAATAATAACACATTTAATCATAAAGTTAATATAAATTTATTTAACTAAAGAACTAAAGTATTATTATCCCGATAAAGTTACAAAGAGAAAAAAGTATATAATAATGTCAAGAGGAATATAATGGAACTTATAACGGTAATATAGACATGCAGACGAATTTAGAAGTCCTATATGTTGAGGGCCCCTACTAAATAAAAATTTTATACAATAAAATAATTTTGTATATTTCTCTTTTGAATAGAGAATCCATCAAAATTAATTTTAATAAAATATTGATACATGAACTTCATAGAAAAGAGTAGAGGTTACGTATTAAATGAAAAGATTAGATGACTAATAGGGATAGGATGATTGAGGGATGATTGTTTGCCCTTGCGATATAGTAGGTTAGTAGGATCAATCGTGTCTTTATAGCTTGTATTGTCATTGTTTGCCTTATATTTTATTACCATTATTGTGTTTATATACTATCATTTGCTTTCCGCTTTAGTCATATCTAGTTTCTTTTATATAAATTTGTTTATTTTGAGAGGAGGGTCTTCTAGAAATACGCTTTCTGTCACTATGAGATAGTGATAAGATCGACATATATTTTACTTTTTCCATATTTTATTTGTGAAATTCTATTGAGTATGTCGTTATTGTTATTATATAGATACAACTCTTTATACTATTTTTGTTTCATGAAATATCTCATATATATAAGAAAAATCTACTTTATGAGACAAAATTCTAAAAATAAAATGTAAATACATTTTATCTCTTTCAAAATTTATTAACGTATTCATTCAGTAGTTGTTTGTTACTATACAGTCGACAATTGTATTTTTTTCAAAGTGTGAATTTTAGGTTCCACTGACTTGCGTCATTGAAGAATGGGGACACTATAAAATTCAAAACAAGCCGTTGTACGAGAAAGTTAGGACCAATTTAATTTTGTTTGACCAAATTATTGCATATATATTTTTGGGTGTACAAATAAATTTTAAAAATAACGAAAAAATAATTGTACTCCTACTATGCACCTATGTTCTTTTAATTATTATTGCTACCATAGTTATCCCATTACTTGTCGTCTTTTGTATAGTATGACGAAAATGGAAGTGAGTCTAAAGGAGCTTTAATTCTTATCCACGTACAACAACACTAATAATAATTGTTGAATTAGGTTTTAAGCTTAATTCACACCTCAAAAGTTAGCTCAAAGAAAGGAGAATTGCCTAAATCAGCTCAAAGGGAGGAGGATTGCCTAAACCTTTCGAAAGGCCCAACATTGGGTGAGACGGACCCCTATTAACCATCAGCTAACTCAAAAGGATAAGAATTGCCTAAATCAGCTCAAAGGGAGGAGGATTGCCTAAACCTTTCGGAGGGCCCAACATTGGGTGAGACGGACCCCTATTAACCATCAGCTAGCTCAAAGGGATGAGAATTGCCTAAATCAGATCAAAGGGAGGAGGATTGCCTAAACCTTTCGGGGGCCCAACATTGGGTGAGACGGGCCCCTATTAACCATCAGCTAGCTCAAAGGGATGAGAATTGCCTAAATCAGATCAAAGGGAGGAAGATTGCCTAAACCTTTCGGGGGCCCAACATTGGGTGAGACAGACCTTGCTCTGTACCATGTTGAATTAGATTTAAGACCGAACTCACACCCAAATAGCTAGCTCAAAGGGAGAATTACCTGTGAGACGGGCCCTGCTCTGTACCATGTTGAATTAGATTTTAGACTGAACTCACACCCCAAAAACTAGCTCAAAGGGAGAAGGATTACCTAAATCATAGGTCTAACTCACACCCCAAAAGCTAGCTCAAAGGGAGAAGGATTGCCTAAACCTTATAAGGAGACCACCTATCCCATTAACCATTAATGTGCGACTTTGTGTTTCAATAATAATAATAATAATGAATTTTATATAGTCTCACAACTCATATCCGAAAAAGATAAGATGCATGCAGTATTCTTATGTTTGTGAAGTAAGAAGATTAGTTTGTGATAGAGCATTGATGTAAAAAAAGTATTTAAACCATAATAATTCGATATTCATTTTAGAGTTTTAATAAATTAAGTATAGTTGAAAGATAAAACAATCCTTATCATATATAACTTCACGTCCATAGCTTCTGGTCAAACTTTTTAATTAAAAATAAATTAATATTTATCACTTAATCACAAAATTTTAATTAAAGAACAGTTGTGTTATATGCCATCGAAGAAAGTTGTCAGAGAATCACCAAAGAGGCAATGGCCTCGATAATCAACAAAGACACTGAATACCATGTGATTATTAGATGGACTTTAGACTTAATTTAATTATAATATAAAGTCTATATAATACTAGACCCATAGAGCCGTTGGGGGTTCAATTTAATAATTTTATACATTAGTTCAGCACGTAGAACGAATAAAAAACCATATTTTGATTATGCAAGAACTTAATAGGCAGAGGAAGTTGGACATGCTTCCTTATTAATTCATTTAGGCTTGATTAGGAACACATGGATGTTTATAGAATTTGATTTTGGAATACTCCTTCCGTCCATCTTTATCTGTCCCTTATTAACTTTGACACAAGAATTAAAAAATAGTAAATAATAAGAGTAATTTTACCAATTACCATTTGAATATAATAAATATAATGCCTTGAAAAATGTGATAGAAAAATAAACTGAACAAGCATAAATCATCTTTTATTCTTATTAACTTTGACACAAGGATTAAGAAATAGTAAATAATAAGGATAATTTTACCAATTACCATTTGAATATAATAAATATAATACCTTGAAAAATGTGATAGAAAAATAAATTGAACAAGTATAAATCATCTTTTATTCTTATTAACTTTGACATAAGGATTAAAAAGTAATAAATAATAAGGGTAATTTTACCAATTACCATTTGAATATAATAAATATAATGCCTTGAAAAATGTGATAAAAAAATAAACTAAACAAGTATAAATCATCTTTTATTTTCATAAACTGAATAAGTATTGTCAGACATCCTAAAATAATATAGTAAACAATTAAAGATGGATGGAGATAGTAGCTTCTTACTAAATAGGATGTCATCTTATTTAAGTCCAATATTCAAGTTTAGTTTCTCTTCATTGTAGTTTTTACTTAATTCAATAGAGTTGAAACACGTTTCTATTTTAAAGAAATGGTGCTCAATGAAAGGATCAAAATTTCACACAATTTATAGAAATTTCACAATAATCAGGGACGAGTATAAGGAGAAGCAAAAACCACTTACAATGTAATTCTATCCTTCCCAAAAGAAATTGGAGATGAAAAATTACTGAATTTGATGACTTATTAAGGGAGATGTTGCAACATATGTCATGAAGGTCTACATTTGTATGCGTACCAACAACCTTCGATGTCACTATAGGCCAAGACCACTTCCTTGGTCTCTTGATCAATCCTCTGCTGTGGTCTATTAGCCATTTGCATTCATAACAACAACCTTCTCCTTACAATTTTTATATCTCAAAAAGACAACATTTAAATCTTATAAAAGACAGCCAAATAGTATTATGAATGTAGTTCTGTTTTCTAATCATCAAGGTTCAAGCGTATTTACATTAGAAAGGTTTTTGAATCGCTGATATTTGAAGTGAGAACATGCCGAAAGGGAATCGAAACGACAGCATGCACAGCCTTTGCCAAGGCTGCATAGCAAAAATCATCTTCCCATATGTACAATTTATGTATACAAAGTCCTGCCAAAAATAATATGAAGTTGAATTTATTGATGATAAAGGTAACATAAAAAATGTACAGGATGCTAACAAGGAAACTTATCCAAATTCACATCAGAAGTCAATTCTAATCTATGTTGCTTCAGACTCTCCGAAAAAGTTGTCTCACCTGTGTCAGATCCTTCGACAATGCACTACTTTAGGAGGATCCAATGTACATTTGGCAGCATTTTTGAAGAGTCCGAGCAACATAGAATTCTGGTATATGGTTATGACAATCATAAACAAGGAACCGCAAATGTCAAGTTAATATGCAAAAGAAGAGACAACCTTGTCTTCGAGAAGAAGCACTACCCTTGTATAAACAAGTTCTTGAAGTCGAGAAAAAACTAATCAGATTGGTATAGGTCTCTGCTGAACCTTCCTGGGCACAAGTACTACAAAGAAAGAAAGCCACTAAAATTCAGAAACCAATCACAAAAATTCCATTAGTTGTTAAATAAAAGGTGGAAAAAAGTACCTTCATCCATACTGCAGAAACTTTCGGGGGGGAAAACGGAATCGGGGTCAATTCCTTGCTGCAGAGGTAGGACACTAGCCACATTGGGTTTGCTGCAGAAACATCCAATTTCAGTTAATAAAAATGTTTTACAGTATTACAAGCTAAATAATGTTAAGGTGAATTTTGTTTACTTCTTTGTTTTATAAATTATTACAAACAATAGTCAGCATCCAATATATTGTTGTGAAGGAA
>JAOTQJ010000099.1:22803006-22814518 GCA_025642045.1 Solanum sejunctum | reverse complement strand
TGTTGTCTGTTCCTTTTTCTGTGGAAGGGGTTTGGTGGGGGTGGGGGGTGGGCGTGGGGGGTGGGAGGTACAAGGCTCTGGTGCATTTTCTGTCATCACCGTTGCTCGAACTCTTCAAAAAAATATTCACATGTGCAGAGGAAAAGTACTGCATTTGTGGAGTATCCAACACAGGTGCAGCAACATTTTTTGGGGAGTCTGAGCAACATGGTCTGTCACAACTAGGGTCAATGGAAAAATGAGAAATGTATTTGATGATGCTACATTTGGCCAAGGAATAATGTACCTGAAGATTAACTATTACAATCTTTCCACCGCCTTTGAGTGATTTAAGAGGCAAATTACAGGCAGGGGTGATCTGCAAACTGCAAGAGTAGAACAAGTCATGCCCTCTTCTGACATGGCATGATTAAGGGTGAAGAATGACGGAAGCAAATGGATTAACAGTTTAAAGACTACAAACACTGTAAGAACTCATTATTTTAGCATCATGCATCAGAATCCAGATTACAGAAGTAGTGAAAGAGTGAGTTAGCTTTACCTTGTCCCTAGACACAGCACAACATCAGCCATTTTGCAGTGTTTCTCAGCTGGATTCATCTCCTTTGGAGGTAGAGCATCCTGAGGAGAAAAACAGGAGGGGAACGGATGAGGTCAGCAACAGAGTCATAAGTGGAATCATCTTTTAGCCATAAAAAACCTTTGGTGCGGTGGCCCAAATAGCAGATAACAGAAAAAAATCATTGAAATTATCACAACTTTTTGTCTTAATCATTGGAGATCATGAGGGTACAACCTGTCAAACTTCTGGCCACATCTACAACTGTCACTACTAAAGGGCCACAAAATGTAACTTTACAACTATAAAGAGAAGCTCAGATCTTTCATCATAGGACATTGTTATTGAAACAAAGTTATTTATGGCACCTCCCAGTCAAGAACTGTGTCTTTAAGTCTTGCACCACAGTCCTCCTTGGAACAACGCCGTGCAGTTTCCTTCAACCCAATAGTTTCTATCTCAAAATCTCTCATATACCTTCATGGGTCAATTCGCAAAAATAGACTTTATAAGCAATCACCATATTATTACCAGGACCACATATAATAAAACAAAAACTGAGTGAATATACATGAATGTGGGAACATGCATACTAGCTGCATAAAAAGATGAAATCTTACTCAATTCCACAAGAAGGGCATCGTTCCATAAAAGAATCCCCATGTAATTCAGAAAGCTTCTCCCTTGGAATTCCAGAGCGAAGATGGAGGCCATCAATGTTCTACCATTTTCAAATAAGTATGATGTTACATTTTAATATTATTCCCCAACAGAAATAAATCTGAACCTTTTTGGAAGTCGAACAGTTGAAATTACACAAACTAAATGGAATATGAGGTCTTTTTACAGAAGTGGAATAAACATCTCTTTATCAAGTGAAAGGTCATATTTTGAGCACAAAGAGATACTCTCTCTCTCTCTGATCACTTGAACTAATTTGGCCGGGCTGAAGGGGAAATGGAAAAAGTTTGGGATGAAAGGAAATGAAGTAATAGAAAGCATCCACATCACTACCATAAAGTCTACCCAAAAAAAATATAAATTAGAATCAAGAGTGTTGTCTTTGTTCTGTTGCTTCTGTTAAGTAAACACACTCTCTTTTTATAAGGACAACAGTAAATACACTCAGAACAGAACAACACATAAATGACAACACCAATTTATCAACTTCATCTCAATCCCAAGCTAGTTAAGGTTGGCTATATGAATCCTCTGTATCACCAATCTTTTGGGTGGAATGATTACTCTTAAGCATTAATTCAATTGCTGGTAAATAATTATGTCACTATGGATTAGTCGAAGTTGGCAAAAGGGACGAGAGGGAGTTGCTCGGATGGTAACCACTCTCACCTCCAACTTCAAGGTTGTGGATTCATGTCATCATGAGAGCAAAAAGGATGGAAGTTCCAAGGGAGAGGGGCAAAAGAAAAAATTGGCAACAAGGAGAATCAACCATGCACACAGTTAAATAGTGCTAAGAGAATACGTCAAACGAGCTATATTTAACTCAATGATTAAACTTCAATCTCGCCATCATCCAACTTTAATATATCAGTAGACTATGAATCATCAATTCGCAAAGTCAGCTCAATAGGCTTTTAATTACGCAAATCACTAGTAAAAATATCAAAACAATTTTAAAGGTTGTGTTATTTATTTCATACATCTATCTTATGACACTCTTTCAAGGCAATACAAGTCAAAGATTAATGGGTGTATTCAACTGACAGCCCTAGCCATCGATTAGCACGTCAAAGATAGAAGTAGTTTTGGGCATAGACCCCAAGCAAAAAGAGTGAGCATAGAGCAGCTACTCTCCTCGTTTAACGGAAAGAAATTACATAGGAAATTGGAAGGTGTAGGTCGCACAGGGACTTTTACTGGGAATGGAAATGGACAACTAAATGACTAATCACAAGAAATGAAATATAGGAGCGCGAACGGCGGTAGAAGTTGCGATTTCATTTAGAAAGCAGCACTAGCTACAAACACAAAGCTGAAGTGATATAGTTAATAACACTACAAGCGTTACACACACCCATATAGTAAGAAACCAATAATTCCACACCTGACTTATAAGAAACTTCAGAAAACCCGCCTTCTCTAGTTCCACTAGGGCCATGTGTGTCATGCTAGGCATTGCACGATGAAATGGCAATGATGCTTCTGGCAGCACTTTCCCTTCTCTCTACAAGACAGTTGAATAAAAGGGGTAAGAAGATAGATTATAACCCATTATCCTTTTGTTGTAAAGAATTATTATAAAAAGTTTTAATCTGTGGTTCATGCTCCAATGCTATCATAACCATGGCTTGATCATGACAACATTACTGCAATGTTGTCTATCAAATGCTCTAAGGAATAATAGAAATTATCAGTTAACGTCTCAATTAATGATAATAATAAAAATGCATGTGCACCTCAGGGTGGACCTAGCAGTCAACAAAGTGGGGCAAAACCTTGGAATCCAGGATTCAAATACCACCAGAGAGTGGTTTGTTCCATATACTTGAGCATTTGGTGAGAAGAGTTAACCGATATATGTGCCGGTGGGAGATAGCAGACAGCTAGCAAACAAGCCCACACATCACAGTTATCAAAAATTCTATGTTGCACGAACTCTTCAAATATACAGCTAGGTGTGCATTGGATCCTCCAAATTGCATAGCATTTTGGAGGATCTGACATACTTGCGACATCATATTTGAAGGGTAGGAGAAACATACCAAAAAAAAAATACAATTGCTTGCGCAGTTGATATGCAAGTATAAACTATAGCATCTTTAATAGCTTCTTTCTAAGTGGAAAAGATTAGTAGACAATACAATATAAAAAAGAAATAAGAGAACTAGACACAAACAACAATATATAAAAAGACAATTTGAGATTATATTCTCCTTCAATTGTGGTAGGTATCATGCATGTCAATAGATTTAACTAACTCACACAAGAGAAAAACAGCCCCCCCTCCCCACCACCACCACCACCCCCAGTCATAAGATAGATCATGCTTTTAAGGCCACCTTCATTTATTCATGTCACTACGAACTACCAAAGTGATAGACCTACCAAACAACTTTATTGTGCACGGTGCTCCACAATCTATTTATATAACTTTCCAGGATCAAATACACAATAGGAGAAAAAACTCTGCATCACCTTTAGATGACAACAGATCCTCCTCTCAATTCAAAAATATCAGGCCTAAAAGATGATATTGCAGGTATAAGAAGAATCGGAGATAATGACTGAAAAATTAGCTAGAATTACGTCAAAAAGGCATCACTAAATTCTTAAGCCCAAACATTTTAACATAGGTATCAATGGTGAAACATGTCAAGCAATATGCTTTCAGAAAGAAGGGCCTGCAACTCACGTATATATCTACAATACTACCTGAAGAGTCCAAATGCCCTTGGGACCACGAAAATCAGGTATACCACAAGAAGTGGATATTCCTGCTCCTGTAAACACCACCAAATGCTTGCTCTGTAGAAGAGACAAGAGTTAGAACAGGTTACTCCAAGAGAGAAACCTATACATCGCATATCTAAGACAAAAGCTGTTTAAAGGACTCACCTTTTGTATCATCACAGCAAGTCTCTCAATCTGCAAATTTTATGTTAAAAAATCAGCATTGGTAAGAACACAGAAAAATAAAGTGATTCTTCCCGTTTTAACTATTCTTTGACAAGCAGCTGAAAGAAACATAAGACCCTCCAGCATACCACCAGAAAGAACGCTTTTTTCAGAAAATCTTAAACAGCATAAGGGATAGAAATTACAGACGGAATCTAAAATGTTCAGCAATCAAAATCTACTTAAAATTATTTCCTTTATTATTAAAAATAAGATTTCACTTAACGTGAGGAAGATAAGAATTCATGTATTTGGGTCCTAGAATTCTAACAAAGACAAAACAACACTACGGGACAATTGGAGATTGCGACAATGACATAGAATGCTATTTGAAACAAATAACATATACCTACCAAAAAAATTAAGTTCATTTCTGTTGCCTTAGACCACAGATAATGAAAAGCTGGACACCATATTTCCTACAGCAGTTGGAACTTCGAAATTCCAAATACCATCCGAAATGAACAACCATAAGTTGTGAGCACTATCTAGGTGCTCACTGCTCATAGCCTATAGTCCAAATTTAATCCTTAATTTGTTCCTCTCTTCTTTTCAATATTAGTCCAAATTTTTCCTTAAGAAATACTATAAAAGAGGTAGGCAGTGTATGGTTTGAAATCTACCACTCATTTCTTACTTTAATCAGTTTTATCAGAACATTTCAGACAACCAATGTTAGCAATTTGATCAGCAACTAATTACCTAATATCAACCCTTTTTTATCAATGATTAACTAATACTACCAACTTCTCTTCTAAGCTGAGGGTCTATCGGAAACACCCTCTCTATCCCCACAAGGTAGGAATAAGGTCTGCGTACCTCAGGCCACAGTTGTGGGACTACATTGGGTATGCTGTTGATTAACTAATGCTACCATAAGCCCTGAACATAGAAACATGCAATAGCAAAAGGTACGAAAATCGCAGCCTAAATGCATAACTCACACGGATCTTCAACATGCTGCAATAATGCTGCTAATGGAAGGATTCCTCATTTCGTAAAGTAGTATTGAAGCCCAAAGATGCACGAAAGTTCTAAATTTGGTGGCTCACACAAAGACATTGTGCAGGACCCTCAAGTGTTTGGGCTGATACTAAATTGTTATGGTAAATTGTGTATTATCTATTGAATCAGGAAGAATAAGAACCTTAGGACCTTATTATCCTTAAATGTTTTAACATTTAGTTCATGACCAACACAATGCATGATACTATCAAAAAACTTTTGAACAAAATCCTTAGAAAACTCCAAATGCTTCATTTTTACACCCCTTAAGAAGGGGCGGAGCTATGTAGGTTCAAGAGGGGGGGGTCATCCGAACCCCTTCGGCAAAAAACCACATTGTTTATCCACGATTAAAATTACTTCTATGTATATATCGTAGATGTTGAACCTCCTTCGACTTCTCTGCCTATTTACTTTTTATATTTTGAACCTGTAGTAAAAATCCGGACTTTGCCATTACCCTAAAGATTTAACAATCCCTAATTATACTAATGAAATTGAAATAAACAGGGCCCTATCATGCTCAGCAATGTGGGAATTAATTCTAGATCTCATGCAAAATCCAAAACAATCAAACAAGACCCCTCAGTTCCTAAATTTCCATTCTTGATTAAACACAAAAACCTAAACAAATTTATGGGTATTTGCAGCCAGATAAAATGATCAAACAAATGAAACAACACAACAAGTAACACAAAAGGAGTAAAGGGTTGCAGAAAAAATGCCAAAAAATAAATAAAAATTCTCACTTTGTCTTGCAAAACAAGAGGTGGGTCGAAATACTCTGTCATCCCAACATTGCCCACATCTTCTATAAAAGAGAGTTTTTCAGCATACCCTAGAGACATTTTTCCCCCGTTGTTCTTCAGGAACAATCTTCTCCTTTTTTTCTCTCTGGAAAAGAAAAGGTTTGATTGATCACTGAAGAATTAGAAGCATAGGAATACTCTACAAAGAAGAGCCTTTTTCAGTTTTGCTGTGTAGTAAAGATGATCAACTATTTACTTCTTTTTAGTTTTTTTAGCTCCCTTTGTTCTCTTTTTTTGCTAATTTATTCCCCTTCTTTTTGTTTAATTAGTATTTGGTGGTGAAAATTTAAAATATTTTTAAAGGGCAAGCTCGGTGTATAGCAGGATTTGAGAAAGGATTCAACTATAAAAATCTATTGTATATAGTTTTATTTTAGTATTTCTATCATAAGCTGTTTTCAAAGCTTGAATCTGTGATAACATGGTCACATGATGATAACTTTATCAATTACTCCAAGGCTCCTCTTCCTATTCCCGCTATGCGCAGAGTCTTGAAAAGGGCTGGACCATGATGGTCTATTGTATGTAATATTATCTTCCATTTCTGTCAGAAATTGTTTTCAAATCTTAAACTTGTGACCTTCTGATCATATGATAATAATTTTATCAGTTAAAAAATATTTTTATTTAAAAAATAATAATATTAAAAATTGAAGTTGTATTTGACCATGACTTATGATTATAAATTGGAGTTATTTATGAAATTTGACTTGGAAAAAAAGAGAGTAAAAATTTTCATGGCCCCCCTTAATTTTTTAAAAATTTCTTGTCATTGTTTGTAATTATGTATCTTTCAAGGGGCCCAAAAAGTATTTAGTACACTGTCATGAGGCCCCCATATACCTTTTATATTTTTTTATAATGAGACCCCAGATATACCAGAAATAGAACTTTTTACCTTTTCTAGTTGATGTTATAATTGAATCAAAGACTTTTTTTTTTCCTAGCATTCTTTTTCATTTCTATTTATGCAGATGGAATTTAAAACAAATTAAGAGAATATGAATGTGATAAGATAGAAAGGAATTGAATTTTAAGCTTTAATTCTCTTTTTTTTTTAATCATAGTATTTATTTTAAGAATTAATTAATTCAAATTTGTATCAAAAAATTTTATTTTGAGGGCAAAATTGCTCTCATTAGAGCTTAAATCTGACACAATCGATTATAGATGTAAAAATACTTACTCCTTCATCACAATTTTGGTGATTTTTCTTATTTTTTGTTCAAAAGCTTATAAAATATTTTTTTTGTTGTTGATCAGTCCTTGATATTTACTAGATTAATTGAATTCAAATTAGAATCATTATCTATTAAAAGAATTTTTGTTCCTTTCTAATTTGAACTTGAAACATCGAGCTAAAGATAAAGGAATCTCATTCATTTCATCATATTCTTTAGTGATGTACATATATAAAACGATTTTAGTATGAGGAATAAATACATCTAGTTTGTTAATATTTTTTCATCATATATTTAATTTTTTATTTTGTAATTTTAGTAATAAAAAATCATCTCATAGAATACTATTTTAAATATGTGACATTTTTTTTATAATATTTAAAATTTGAATTTGAAATCTTTAATTTAACCATCATATTTGTATAAATAACTTTCAATCTTCTCTAAAATAATCATGAATTTTCAATCTAAATTCTTGAGATTTCCTACTTTGCAGGACACGTTTGCTTTTGTATCCTTGTTTCATTGACTTGAAGTTGAGGTCTGTGTAGAAATTGACTTTTCTATAGAAAATATTATTTTTTACAAATAAAAGACATTTCATTTATTACATCAATGTTGAATGCAGACAAAGATTCACTATTTTTTAGTTTTAGGATATGATGAAATAAAGTAAAATAACTTTTTAAATTGTCTGCGCTTCTTTCAATTGTGAAGAAGCAGTTAGTCAATGCAATGCTCATCATGGATCATTCGGAAACACTCGCGCTATGTTTTTTAACATAGGGATCAGACTGCATACATCTGATCTCCCCTTATCCCGCAATGGACGAAAGTTTTTGAAGTATTGAGATAATGTTATTAAAAAGACATTTCATTTATTCATACTCATAAGAAATTTGATACAATTATTTTCTTTTATCCAACTGGTAAATAATCAAAAAATCTCATTTTCTCTTAATTCACTTATTTTTTCGAGAAACATTTTTACCCAAACAATACATAAGTGACCAAAAAATCTTATTCGTATCATTTTTACATTGAGTTTAAAATTTAAATAATACAATTAAAATGGGCATTTGTGTAAACCAGCCGTGCACTACCCCTGAAGGCCCAAATTACTGGACTTGAATGTGTGGGCCCATCAAATATCTCACGAATTTGGGTGTAACAAGTACCAATATCCTATTCGGATCGGGTTGTGATCCCAAACTCTTGTTTTGTACAGACAATTTGATGGTTACACTATCTATGGGTAGACGCCACGATCTTTAGCTATGCTAATAATTTTTTATTTTACCCAAAAGAAAATAATAAAAACATATTGTTGAGTTAGATCTAAAATTTTCTTCAACATGGTATCAGAGCAGGACCCGTCTCACTCAATATTGGGCCCTCGAAAAATTATCCACTCATCAGATGCTAAGCACTAGGCGTGAGGGGGAGTATTGAGACACAAAGTCCCACATTGGTAGTTAATGGGATGTTGGTCTCCTTATAAGGTTTAGGCAATCCTCCTCCATTTGAGCTAGCTTTTGGGGTGTGAGTTAGGCCTAAAATCTAATTTAACATGGTATCAGAGCAAGACTCGTTTTACCCAATGTTGGGATCCCAAAAAAATTGTCCACACACTGGGGGGAGTGTTGAGACACAAAGTCCCACATTGGTGGTTATTGGGATGGGTGGTCTCTTTATAAGGTTTAAGCAATACTCCTCCCTTCAAGCTAACTTTTTCGGGGTTGACTTAGGCCTAACACCTTCTGCAACATATACTTAATGTAATTTTTTATGTGCGAAAAAATTACAGAATATATTTAATTTTAAATTCTATTTCTATATTACGAGATAAAGATATTATTTGTTATTGTTTTTTTTTTTGTTCTTAGCTTTAAAATATTACTTTTTATCTTAAGTTTGTTAAAGATAAAAAAAGTTTATTATTTATGTAAGCACATATCGCTCTTAAATTATAAAACTATATTCATTTTAATCGATATATAAAATATTAATTATCAAGTAATTTAAAAAATATTTAATTCAAAATAAATAATTTAACATTAGAGAAATTAAATATAAATAAACATAAGCATTACTAAAAAAATCCGAATGTATAATATATTCATACAAAAGGAATACATTTATATAATGTAAATTCTAATTGAAAAATATGAAGAATTATCATAAATATATGTAGTAGTGAAAATTACGAGTGTTATTATATGTAGTATTAAAATAACGTGAATATACAAAAATATAAAGTAATATACAAAAAAGTTTAAATGTGTACTTTTGTTATTTATCCATTTTATTTTTTTTAGAAAAGGCCCACATGACGTAGCGGAAAGCCCATCATTACGAACACGGTGCATGATAGGCGCATGTCTATTTAACTTCCTCCGTCTTCAACTTTATTTGTAGCACTTACCACATTTACAGCATTTGTTGCAGAGCTCTCCGTTTCTCCATTTTTTTAAGTTTCAAAAATGGCTAATTCGAACTGTTCAGCTCCATTTTTAAGGTACTTTTCAGTTTTATCAGTCTCTGATTCTTCTATTTGTATTTTTTTTTGTAATTATCTCCAGAGTAATATTTGATATGTGAGAATCAAACCGTGTGACTTTCAAAGCACTAGGTTCGGAGCAATTTCCCATGTATCAGCTTCGTTGTTCTTCAAGTTCATCAGTCTGTCGTTCTTCTACCTTTTTTTAAAAAAATTATCTGTGGAAGTATATTCGTTTCATGAAAAATGAACAGTATCGATCACGTTTTGTTTATTAGGTTTGGCGCTATTTGATTTGTGTACAAACAGTGATGATAAGTTCTATTTTCAAGCTATTTTTCAAGTCTATTAGTATATGCTCTTCAATTTTTTTAAAAATGATTATCTCTGGAATTATGCTTGATATGTGAGAATCAAACAGTGTGACTTTCAATCATTAGTTTTGGAGCAATCTGTTGTGTATGAACTCAGGAATTCTTCAAGTTTATCAATCTATCGTCCATTCTTCTCTATCTATCTATCTATCTATCTATATATATATATATAAAATTTTCTACGGCAGTATATTTGATTTGAGAAACGAGCAGAATCACTTTTGTTCATTAGGTTTGGATCAATTTGATTTGTGAGAGACAAACACTGGTGATCAGATCCATTTTCAAGGTAATTTTCAAGTTTATCCATATATATTCTACTTTTTATTTTTATTTTTTTGAAAATTACCTCCGAAAGTATGTTTGATTTGTGATAGACGAACTATATTGTAACTTTCATTCATTAGGCACTGAGCAATTTGATTTGTGTGAGAGGCGAATACTGCTAATTAGATTCATATTGAAGCTAATATCATTCTTCTACTTTCTGTTTGTTTTTAAACTGCTTAAATATTTTTGATTTGTGAGAAACAAACAGTGCGATTAGCTCCATTTTGAACGAGATCTTCAAAATTTTAAACATTTCTACTTTTTGTTTTTTATTTCTTCTGAAAGTTTATTTGTTTTGAGAGAGAGAATAATGTGACTTTAATTAGCTTGGAGCTATTTTATCAAACGGTGGGTTTTTCAAAATTAACTCGAACTATGCAATTTCTTTTATTGCAGAAAGGCACCTATATAAGCTGTCTATGCTGCTAAATTATGTGTAATTGTGTAAACTAAACTCTCCTATTTAAATCTCATCACCAGTTCAAACATGACAGATGCTTCAGGTCACCATTAAAAATATATAGAACTTAAAATGAGATTCAAGTGCTTGGTTTATTTTTTCTTCTTCAATATGGAAATCTCGTTGCACCTGAGATGTGTGTTGCAGGCTTTAAATAAAGTTATATTGGATGAGGTAGTTCACATGATTCAGTTCAACAGTATAGTCCTATTACATGGTTCTACACATTATGAGATGTGTAACTTGTCATTAGTCATATATTTTTAGAAATGCTTACTTCAGGTGCTTTGGTTCTTGCTTTTGTTTATAGTCAGTTTCAATTAGGTTGGTGCAAAATTGTTATCAGAAGTTTATATGGACACGTCAGTTTCTTTGCATTTCTAGCCTGTTGTATTTTTTGGATTCTGCATTAGAAAATTTGGCTCCAGGACTTGTAACTATATGAAAAAAATATTATTTCAAAATGGTGTCAAAAAGGTATAATTGCTTCTAGCCGTAAATAATGATCATGGAGGAGTTATAAAAGAACTAGAGGATCCTATGGACCCAAATGTCTTCCATAACATGTTTAGAAGTTCGTTGCGTCAATGGAAGCTGCAGGTATATTGATTTTGTTAGTTTTATTAGCAGCAAAGATTTGCATGACTTTTCTGTT
>JAOTQJ010000099.1:22792323-22802906 GCA_025642045.1 Solanum sejunctum | reverse complement strand
AATTTTTGAAATGCGAGTTTTGGCTATCATCGGTGGCATTCTTGGGCCATGTTATAGGAGCTGAAGGCGTCCGGGAATGTATATCATAATTAATAGTCCACTTACATAATCAAAATTCCAAATCAACTTAAGATACAGAATCAAAGAAGTTAATCTAAAAATTTAAAAAAGAAACAAAGCCAAACCACAATTTGCAAACTTTAATTTAGTGACCATATTGGGTTTTACGTCAACATATAAAAGCCCCTAAAGATTTACTTCACTCAACAAAGGGAAAAAATAAAATAAAAAACTAATAAAACAACCTTTCTTTTCAAACACCTAATCAGGAAAATACAATTAAAAACTTACATCAACAATTTGAAAACAAACAATATACTGAAAACGGCGGCAAGTGATGCTCCGGCGTTGTACTTAACAGCACCGCTATCTGTCATATCATCAGCTGCAGCACCGGCGGGACCGTCCGCCGGAGAATCCGCTGGAGCATCAGCTGGAGATGCAGGTGCCGGTGGTGACTTGTGGTGCTTAGGAGATTCAGCATTGGCCTCCGGTGCTGGCCCCGGCGCCGGAGTAGGAGCAGCCTTGAACAATTCCGTGGGCAATAACACTTTATCAAGCGAGAAAATCGCTAGTGGCTGTTGATCAAACAAAGTCGCCGTGATCTTCGCCGTCGTGATTTTCGTCTTTAGAGTAACATCTTCGCCGTCATTTTGAACTACGAAAGCGTACTTCTTAGCGCCGTCAGTAGCCAACGTGCTCATATCTCCGTTATTAGATTTCAACATTGAAATTGATTGATATATAGGTACTCCATGATACTCTAGCAGTGATTGTTTTCCTTCAGCTGTTAGATTCTTAAACTTAGGCAAAAATTTCTTCATTGCATCATCTCCGGGGCAAAATATTGTTAATCCACCATCAACATTGTCCTCAAACGTCTTTTCAGCCGGAGAAGTTAGTAAAGTTTCGGCGAAAACTTTGCAGCCGTGAGCTGACATTAGAGAAGTGAGATTCATCTGGCTTGGTTCCGGAGTCGGAGCTTCAGCTTCGGTTGAGGGTAAAATCGTACTTATCTGTATAACGGAGATGTTGTAAGGAATCTCCTCGACGGATTTAACAAATTTGGCGGGAGGAGGGCCGTCGTAGTCAGCTGGGCTGAACCCGACTTTACCTCCTTTTAGATCAGTAATGTTGACAAAACCGGAAGAACCGGTAGCTGAACCGGTGGCTTGGAACATAGTGGCTGCAAGTGCGGTGCCGTTAGTAATCTGGTGAAGTTTTTTGGCGCCGAAGTAATCGAGAAGCACGTGAAAAGAGAGTACGTTTTTTATAACGGAGTTAGAGAGGTGCTTGGAGAGTAGATCTGACATTCCGGCGTTATCGACGGCGCATACGGTGATGGTTTGCCGGCGGTTAATTTCTGCGGCGAGGTGTGTAGTTGTTAAGTAATGGTTGAAAGTGGAGAACTGTGGATGTTTGGCTAGAATACGGGTAATGTTGTGTGCTTCAGTGACACAAAGAAAGAGGGCTAGAGAGAAAACCACCGTGGCCACGGTGGCCGACGTCGAAAGCTGCATGTTGCTGTAGAGAGAGAGAGGGGATTTCCGGCGACTGTGTGTGGGAGTGAGAGGTGGAGTTGAGAGAAAGAGTGAAAGAGGGAGTTGTTCTTGGGGTAAGCGAGATCTCAACTGACTGCAAATTTATTGACCAAGTACGAACCTTAAAATTAGAGATGAATGAAGTGATTAAAAATTATAAAAATCTCAATTCAAGTATTGGTGAATAAAGTTAATCATGATTAACAAGTAATTGAAAATTATAAAGTCTTGATTTAAGTATTGGTGATAGAGTTAGTATTTGTTATGGATAAAAGGTGATAGATATTACGTGAAATTAGTTAAATACTAAGTGATTTTTCGTATTTGTCATCCATTGGTGAAAAGTGGCATGTATATCATGGAATTAGTCGAGAAGCGCATAAGCTAGCTCGAACATCACAATTATAAAAATAATACTCTCTATATCCTATTTTATGTGACACTTTTTAACTTGACATACTGTAAACGAAAGGAATAATATATTTTACACATATAACATGCTAAATGCGTATAAGTTGACTCAGACACCACAATCATAAAAATAATAATATGTTTTACAGATATAACATGCTTTCACATATACTGATATCATGGCAACAAAGGCGATAAAATAACGAGAAAAAAATAAAACTAGTATCAAACTTTGTCACTTAAAAATAAGTACTAAATTAATATAATTTGGCAAACACGACATATTGGCTACCCTATAGTTAGTTCTCATTTCTTTTAGTCTTTTTTTTAAATAAAAGAATTATTTTTTATTTGGCTTTATTAAATTTAAAAGATTATATGGAAGTAGGAATAATGATAGAGAGTCATAGAGGTATGTGAAAGAGCATAGGACTCTTTGTGTCGGATTGAAACCTTATGACATACTAATATTGTTTTGGTTTTGGTGGTCCCTTTCAACTTTTATATATATATATATATATATTTTCTTGATAAGAAAATAAAAAATAATTAATTCTAAAATAAATTTATCTCATATGTGATTGAGATAAAATAATTAAATAATTAATTTTAAAATAACTTATTTCCAATTAAACGAGTTCATTATTGTACTTGATCATGGTGGTAAATGGTAATTTCCGCCAAATTCTTTTATAAGGCTATATTCCAAAAGTAAGCAAAATAAGCTCTATAACATATTTTGCTCGTTAAAATATCACAAGTTAAACGTGATATCACGAGTTCGAATCAAGTGATTAGTGTGGTGCCAGTGGGTTCTCAACTTTTCTACCCTATAGGAAAACTTAGAGAAATCATACAGTATTTTGTTTAATCGGCTAGAAAAAATTGAGAAATAAAATTATTTGATCTCTTTCGTTTTTTCAACAATTATGAAATAATTATTTTAGAGTGACCAGTATTAATTCATTGCAAAATTTATTATATATAAATCGGTAAAAATGCTTTATTAGATATGATTTGCTTTTCTATATTCTTATCTTTTTCGTGAAAATCATACTTTTTTTTTTCATCCTCCACATTGAGTGAGTGTATCCCAAGAAACTAAAATAAAAAAGTACTTCCATATTATCCTGATTCAGTTACACCCTTTTCTTCGCAAACAAACAAATATGCATGTGGAAATTCCATTAAGGTGATTTAAAACGTAAAAGTCCTAAAATATTCTTCTATTTAACTAATTGAACTTAAATATATTGTTGATTTTGCACTATGAATGTCATATACTCTTAAATTCTTACCAAGTTTAGATATTTATAACTCTTCATTCAGCTTTTAATTAAGATTTTCATGCTCCAATATCATGGAGCTAATCAGAAGTATATTATAATTTATATTAATTCAATTAGTCAAGTAGAAGATTACTATTTTTAATGTTGTCATTAGTTCAAAAATAAAATTAATAATTAATTCATATCAAACGTGTTTTCAATACTCCAATCCTTTCTTAATAATGCTAAAACAATTTATCTCTCCGTTTTCCTTTAAGCTTCTTTAAAAAGTTAAGTACCTTTGGTTAATGTTATTCTGCCTTGTCTTTTGTTTGCTCATATTAAAAAAGATCTAAATGTCTATTTTTATTTATATTATTTTCTTTTAATTATCATATTATTTATTAGCGTATTATTTACTTGGTATTTTTTATTGTGTTCTCTTTTTTTTTTATTTTATCATATTTTATTTGAGTTGAGGATCTATCGAGCATACACATCAGTCTTTTCATGTTTCATTATTGAAATTTCACCAAATATTTGTTATTGTTATAAAACATTTATTTTAAGGTTTCTTTTTCCCACTTTATTCTTAAGAGTGTTAAAGTTAACTTAACGAAACAAAACTCCATTAATTTCATACCAATACATTAGATTTTTTCTTTTATCTTTAGTATATCTAAGTTAAAAAGAAACAATAAAGTCATGTTGTTTCTCTATCATAGTTAACGTGTTAAAAGAAAATACATGTTAAAAAAATTAATCTCTTATCTTAATTTCCTTTAGTTAAATATTTAGAAACTTCAAAATAAGAAGAAAAATAATCTTACTCTATAATTCACAATTTATACTGGTTGATAACAATGGTGGAGCCAATATTTTTGTTAAGGATATTCATATTTTTAGAATATGAACGAGTGATTTTTATATCAAAAGTGTTCAATAATTAATATATATCAAAATATCTATATTTAATTTATATATTCTAAAAAAAATCCGATGAAAAGTGTTTATTTGACCACTCTAGAATGAATGTAACTTTCTAAACAATCACTCTTAAAGCAGAATATTTTGATGCCCAAAGTGTGTAAAATAGAAGAGGAAATATTGCTAACAAAAATAATTTATAAAATGCTAGACCATATTCCTAATTTCATTAAATAATTTAGGGAAATTATGGACGGTGGTCTGATTGAGAATGTCACTGCGTTAAATGTGCTAATCTTCTGGACCTTGACCTTGTATAATTTATATATTTTCTCCTCTAGTGATTGATTAGTTAAAGTGGAAAAATTGGGATTATGCATTTTAACTTTAGTGGCTTATATTTCATACAGATATACAATATTTCAAAATTAAAAATGTTATTCTCTTTGGGTTTATTTGGTTTGAATAAACATAATTTTTTTTTTAAAAAAAGTAAAATTTGATAAGTAAATAAAAAATTATTATTTTAAAATAATACTCATGCGTGTGCACGCGTGCGCGCACACACACATATATATATACACACAATAATAGCATACTTAGTGAAATTTTGTAAGTGGGGTTTGGGTAGGGTAAAATGTATGCAGACCTTATCACGATCTCATAGAAATAGAGAAAATTTTATCAAAAATTCTTATCTCAAAAATCAGGTCTTATCAGCAAAAAGACACTAAATATGAAAAAAAATAATTAAATAAAAAATAAATGATAGTATATAAATACAAATGAGTGACTAAAATGATAGAGTGGAAAAGAAAACATGAAATATCACTTATTAAAATTTCTTTTCTAAATAAAAGAATTTATTTTTAAAAAAAAAAGTAAAATGAAATAGGACTGTCAGAAAAACGTGAGGGGATTCCTGAATTTTGTTGAATGCCCGGAGGAAACTAAGGCTTAAAATATGGAGCTCCAATAAAAAGCCACCACGTGTATACAGAATTACATAAGCCAGATGCCTGCCGACAAAAGCTTTGGTAAGAAAATGTTTTTGGTGAAAAATATTTTCAAAATAATACTAGGAGAATTTTTAATTTTACTATGTGTTAATAAAATAATTAAAGATACCACCAAGGGATGTGGTGAAGCCAATCGCCTGCTCCTTTGGCTCCTCGCTTAATCAGATATCTTGATTTTGAGCTCTAAGTATAAAAAAATTCTCAATAGAAAATATTGACCGCGACATAAATTAGTGAGGCCATTAAAAGAGGATAGTTCCAAATAAATCACAAATAATTATTTTTAATTATTATAATTAATAAATAGTTATTATTATTGGATTTTTCTTAATTCTTCTAATTTGAAATCGGAATTCGAAGTAAAGTCTGAGTTCATATTCATGGACTTTATTATTTTCTTTGAATTGAATTTGCAATATTCAGAACATGCGATAGTTTTATAAATTTGACCTTTGTGGTTGAAAAAAATAAAGAAGAAAATTGACCCATCTTATTCCACGCACATTTCAATTGGTTCAAATGAATTATTATTTTAAGAAAAATATGAATTTATATTTTAGATATTATAGATTTAATGATATATACACACTCTATAAATGTGAACCCCGTTATAAGTTGATAATTAATTATTTGAATGTACATTTTATGTCTTATAGAAGTTTAATGTCTTTTTCTTTAGTCCTTGTATAAACATTTCATTATGGTTATTATTATAATATTTATCGTATGTTATGGTTATTTCATCCAAAATAATAGGATAATAGAAAAGAAGACCAAATCTGAGGCATGGTTTAAAAAGATATGCAATTATTTTTGGCAGTCTAAATTTATTTTTGCATCCTAATTAATATCATTGTACAATTTTGTAACTTAATTAGGAATTATTCGTCTCAAATATTACTTAGGAATTATTGGTCTCAAATATTACCTTTTAATGGAAGTTGTTACAAGTCCACTTCTACTCCAAAATCTTGTAGATAGTATAACACAACTAACTTTATTTGTTATTCGCTTTATAGTGAATATCGATTTTTTTAAAAGTTTTTTTTTAAAAAAAAACATGAATTAAAATGTTAATTAAGAAAAAAAAAAAAGTTTGTGCTTGTGCACAAGTTTCTTCATACACCAAGTAACCAACTTGTTGATTTTGTGAGTTTGAATATTACTAGTTGATAGAAAAATGGAGAAAAAAGTCATTACGAAAAATTTAAAGAAATATAATTTCTAGATAAAATATCTTTATAATTTGTATTTCAAACATGAAAATAGTGCACTGCTTACAATAATTCTTATGGTTTAACTTTTTTTTTCTCAACAATCGTATAACAAAAATTTAATGCACCAAATTATTTTTTTTTAGTACATGACCACAAAATGACAAATGTTGTGATGAATTCATAAGTACCCTCTTCATAGTTAGAGGTACCAGATTATAGCTTTGAGAATGGAGTTTACTATAATAATTTTATAATAGCAAACTTAGTATGTAAAATTCAAATATACAATGTGCGACTCATCAAGGTTGACACACGTTGAAATTTTGAGGTGGCAGAGCCAAGTAGAATGAATTATATCAAATTAAATTAACTTTTTTATGCATGTATATTAGATGTTGAATTCTTTATGTATTTACTTCTTTATATTTTAGATCTCTTAATAAAAATTCTAACTCAAACACAACAAATATATATCTTATACAGTGACATATGCATCAACTTGAGAAGATAAACTTACAATTGTTACAATTATAATTATAAGTAGAAGTGTGCTGTTACACAAGGCACAATAATATTACCAAATTAATTTGCATAAACATACTAATATGGAAACAATAAATTTATTATAAATGATAAGCAATAAATTAAATGCCAAACTAAGACATTGAATGAATATGAAGTGTTAAAAATTACAATAAATGTGATAAAAGACTCAATAATAGTAGGTGTCAAAATGGGATAGTTATGCAACATTGGGCCGGATCATTCAAATTAACAAGGCGGCCCAAATAGCAAGTCCACTTAGAACCATCGGCACCTCGAATATTGAAATGGCAGCGGACGCATCAGCAGCAACTGGTGCTGGAGAAGTCTCCGGCGATGAACTCGCCGGCGCCGAAGTTGGTCCGTTAACGGACTCTGACGGGCTCGCTGAACTTGAAGGAATACTTGGTGATGACGATGGAGTCGCAGTGCTAGCCGGAACCTCCGCTGCCACAGGAGAAGCCGCCGGAGTTCTCACTGGAGTTGATACAGGTGGAGGAGTTGCTACAGATGGAACCGGAGAAGATCTACTGGTTGACGGAGCGAGAGCGGGTGAAATGCTGGTCGCGGGAGAAGCTGCTTTCGGAGACTGTGCCGGCGATGTAGACGGGCTGACTTTAGGAGACGTCGGTGAAGATACCGGAGAACTCACCGGAGAAGAAACCGGTGCTTGAGATTTTACCGCTGGTGATTTAGAAGGTGAAGAAACTGGGGATTGAAAAGGTGCATTTTGTGCATTACTGGAATTTAACACGAGAAAAAGTACGAGAGCAATGGCAAATAACTTAGACATTTTGCAGTGCTGAAAAACAAGAAAAAATAGAATATTCTCGTGATCGGGAACTAGAAGGAAATGAGAAAGAAGAGAATATTCCGGTGCCCGGGGAAATTATAAGGAAATGAACAAATAAATTCCGATGAATGCTGAAGGGAATGTTTGTTTGGGAAGAAATTTATAGGAATTGAAACTAAACGTTGCGTTCATAAAAAATTTAAAAGTGAAGTGACCGTTGCTTGCCGTGGGGCTCCAAATGCTACGTAGCCGTTGTTCAAAAAGTAATTTCTTCATTGGTTGGGTAAAAACTCATGGCATAATAAGTAATTAGGTCACGTAAGATATATGTATACGATGATATATAATGTGTTTTTTAATTTTAAATGTGTATATTTAAATATTTAAATTTATATGATAGACATATGTGTCTTATATGACATGATACATGTAGAATATCATATAAGACAAAATATTATTATGTGGGATGAATATATCTTTTCATTTAATTCTGTATAAATTAAGTATCTATTTATATACACTAAAAAGTTGAGAAGGAATATATGTTAATTAAAACTAAATTAAATAGTATATTTATATATTATGCCAAAATTTATTTTCGCTCAACGTTTGCATTCAAAAGCAGAACTAGAATGTTCACTTTATAAGTTCTAGATTATTATTTTTATTTCGGCACCAAATTGTTAGATTATTATTTCCATACCAACAAGATTGCTTTTCGTCTTCTTGTTGCTAATAACTAGTCATGGGGTTATTTTTGTAATTTTTTGTTCTTTTATTTTTGTGATTATCATTATTTATTATAATTTCATTATATATTTTTTAGATTGTTTTTATTTTGAACGGAAGGTTTATTGAAAATAATCTTTGTACCTTACTTCTAATATATAGATAAGATATATGTATACTTTATTTTTGTTAAATTTTTTATTGTAAAATTACATTGAACGTATTATTATTATTATTACATTACTCAAATTCAATGTATATATAAAATTTATGCTAAAATTATTGAATTACATAAAATCCGAGTAAATATGAGATAAATGTATCTCTAAACATGTTATATGTCAGTCTTTTGAGTATTCATATATTATTAATACTAATAAAGCAATAATACAATAACATTTTTTTTGTTTGAATGATCATTTATATTTCGATTTTGAACATTCTACATCCATCAACTATACACTTATGTCTTAAATCTATTGAGTTACTTATCTAGCTTTTATATTTTTGCTATCTTGCATTGAAGACAAACTCACAAATCAAATTGAGGCAATGATAAATTCATATTTGATTAGGTAGAATATATGATACATTATAATTTTGTGAGTTTTTTTTAATTTAACTTGATATATCATATCACTTAACATGTAATATAATTTTATTGACTGTTTTATTTGATTTGACATGTAATATTATTTGGTATGTGACGTAAATTTGTATCTTAAGACAAAATTTATTGTTTTTTCAATTCGCATTTTGCTGTTGAAAGTACAGTAAATTCAAATATATTTATTATCATGGTGTTGACACTCAATTTTTACCCTCCATGGTGCTAAATTAATTATTGAGCCTTATTTTTGTTTAAACAATTTTTATATCATTATTTTAAAAAAAAAATAATAAAAATAAAAAGACGGGCGCAAGATACCCACGCGCCCCTAATTTCTCATTTTTAGCATCTTCTTCTTCCATTTCTCCAGTTTTTTCAAGAGAACCAGCAAAACCAAAACCCCAAACCCCAAGCAGCAGCAGCTGTCCCATCCCTTCTCCCCCTCGTCGTCGCCGTGGCTCTTTCACCATCGTCGTTCCCTCCTCTTCCTTGTACAACAAAGCACGATACACAAACCAACAAACCTCCACGACGCATCGCACCAACGTTCACCCGACCAAATCAAATCACACCCACACCTCTCTGTCAAAAGTGGCAGGCCGCACCTCCCTCGCATGCCTAAGATTCCGAGAACTCATATTCCCCTGTCGAATAGAGCCGTTGCTCTATTTTTCACCTTTATAATCCCTCTCCTTCTTCGATTTTAAGGGGGGATGAGTTGAAAAACGGGGAAAGGAGTTCAAAGATTCAAGTCCATTTTCATTATAAAAAATCAGAAAGCTCGAGTCATTCATTACAGCTCCTATCTCGGTAGTGTCGAAATTCGTTGTTATGCTCGTCATCCCAGTTCGCTGCCCCAAAAAAGAACATTTGCCTGGATCCACGTGGATCTTTCCCTCTATGCATTTCAATAGGCCATGGAGGCCCAATCAAGTTTCCTTTTCCTCGAGTCAACCTAGTAGAAAGAAGTCGGGCGACCAATGTGGAAGGACCCCAAAAATTTCAACTCTTCTTTCTTTTATTTGTTTATGTATTTGTGCTTGTTTGAATACTAACATTTGTTTATTGTTGGTTTCAATCTAATTAAATTCCCAGTGAGTCAAATTGTTACTTTCATTTTTATTTTTGAGAAATTGCTTTTCTTTAAAAAAAAATTAAAAATATATAAGTAGGAAAATATATTTAAAAAAATAAAAAATAAAAATAAAGAATGTTATTTCATCATTTCAGTTTAGTTTTCAAATTTTGCTAAATTTTTTTTTTCAAAGTTTAGTCAATTGTTTTAGTTTTAGTCAAGTCTAGAGTCCAATATTTTTCAAGTTTGATTAGGTTTTAAAATCAATCAAAATTAGTCAATTTTCAAATTAATAAATTTTTATCAAATCAGGAGTTAGTCAACACTTAATCGCCGGATAACCGCATTTAGCGGCCATTTCGAGTGCGTAAAACCTTCTCGAAGTGGAAA
>JAOTQJ010000099.1:22751504-22784067 GCA_025642045.1 Solanum sejunctum | reverse complement strand
TTCGGGATGGTCAACGGCGGCGGCGGGGTTTGGTTTAGGTTTTTGTTGGTTCCTCCTGGTTTTTGAAGCTTTTTTTTTTCTTTAAAATGAAGAAGAAGATGATATAAATGAGGAATTGGGGGCGCGTGTGGTACACGCGTCCGCCTTAATTTAATTTTTTTTTTAAAATAATGGTATAAAAACCGTTAAAAGAAAAAATAAGACTCGATAATCAATTTGACACCGTGGAGGGTAAAAATTGAGTGTCAACACGTGTATATTTGTTTTTTGGTGCAATGACCTGAAAATTGGGAGAATTAATTTTATTAAAATAATTTCATTAGTTATTGAGGTATTATAAAATGAAACTGTGATCAGTAAACCAAAAATATAAATAAATAGAAAGAGCATTTATGCTAGTGCTGAAAGTCGAGAAAAATAAATCAAACCTAAATTCTTCACAATTTTTAAATGAATAAACTAATGTTTGAATTATTTGTTATATTGTTTTTAGATCTTATTTATATACATTACAATAATAATATTATATATTTAATATAGTCTTATAACTGTAGTTTGGGAACAAAGACAATTGGAATGGGGCCACAGAGCAAACTTTAATTTGCTAAAAATATAAATAGGATAGGGAAGGTCCACTACATTTTTTATACTATAAAAATAAATACAGTGAATTAAATCATTGTCCTGGTTTCTATACATGATACAACAATAGCATTATCCCAATACATTAAATGCTTCCGTTCATTATGGAATAAGGGGGAGTTGGATATACACAACCTGATTCCTATGTTTAAAAACATAGCGCGACTGTTTCCGAAAGATCCATGATAAGCGTCAAAAGTGCATTGACTAGCTGCTACTTCACAATTGAAAGAAACGTAGACAGTTTAAAGAGTCATTTTGCTTTATTTCATCATACTCCAAAACCAAAAAATAATGAATCTTTGACTCCATCTGAGATTGATGAAAACATGGTTTCTATACATAATAAATAAAAATAAAAATTAGAGTATACATGAATTTTTTTTTTATAAATTACCTCTAGCTGTAACGTACTTATAGATGTTGGAATGGAGATAATATACCATAAAACACTTTCAAAAGTTGTATATGTAGAGATTATTATTAATTTATTATGAGTAATTGGATTAAGCAATAAATGCATACATATTTATAGTGGAAACCAACAAAGTTTAGTACATGTTTAATTATTAGGTAAACTATTTAGTAAGTAGCTAGTAGTATTAGTTAGTAAGAGATTCAAATCAAGATTTTAAGCTAATTTAATACGAATAATTAATTTATCGATGAAATAATTTAAGAAAGAAATATACAATTATAAAATAAAAAATTTGAGTTTTTTTTTTTAAAAAATAAGAATAAGGTTGACTCTCTAAAAGTTTAAAATTTTCGATGGGATGATCATATATAATTAAAAATTATTTTTATAATTAAATTTTATAGTCAAATTAAGCTCGCACACGAAAAATATATTAAGAATATAATAAAAAAAGAAAAAATGAGTTAAAATCCTATGTCTACGTCTTGTGTAAATTTATGTAGAATGTGAGAATAAATTTAGCCAAACACTATGAGTAATCTTATATAAAACTGATTTGAAACCTTATCACTTGAAAGTGAAAAACTTTAATTTTTTCATGTGTGAATTTAATTTATCTTAAAAATATCTTTTTATAAATATAAAAAAATTATAAAAATAATAATTAAATAAAAATATCTTTTAATTTATTCTATCGACCAAATCGAGGATCTAAAAATTTCATCATCAAAATATTTGATGGATGATCATGTATATAATTAAAAAAGTTATAAAGATTTAGAAAACTCACCTAGTCAGTAGTCAATTAGTAGACAAAATGTTTCGTACGAAATAACAATTTGCCACGCTTTAAAATCCAGAAATAACGCAAATACTTCCCCTCTTTCTCAAACTTTCGTGTCACAAATAACTCTCAAACTTTCCAGAGAGAATTAGGGTTTCTTCTCGCTTTCTCCCTCTAAATACTCGCTCTGCTACGAAAACTTCAACTTGCTTGTTCCTCCGGTAAGATTTATTACTCAATTTCAATTTGTTGTTTGTTGATTTTTCGTATTTTTTCGTATTTTTTGGTAGTTTTTTTTGTTTCATAGCTAGTGTTAAAATTTGATAAATTTAGCTTCTTTTGAGTTCATGATAACTATTCGTAACCCTAATCCTGTTAGATTGGGCCATGGAGGATAATGAAGCTGGAGATGGAGTTGGTGGAGAACCAATCGAGCAGTTTCACAGGAATGAAGCGATCTCCGCTGTTGCAGATGATGGGTTTCTGGTTGAAGAGGATGATGATTATGAAGATCTTTACAACGATGTCAATGTTGGTGAGAATTTTCTTCAATCTCTCCGTAAGAATGAGGATTTAGTATCTAGGAGTGATGAGGTAGAGAGGAAGCCTGAGCCTGCCCCTCCGGCGGCGCCAACACCGGTGGAGACGCCGCAAGTGGTGGAGGGGAGTGGGCGTGGTGATTATCAGGATGTGGTTGAGGAGAAGAAACCTATAAAAGAGGAGGATGTAGAGTCGGGGACGTCTTCTAGAGCGTCAGTAGGTGCAGCTGTGTCTGGGGCTTCTGGTGGTGGTGGGTTTAGGGTTGAGTTGAGTCACCCATCTAGTAAGATGGGTGATTTGGCTGACCGGATGGTGAATAGTAATGTTCCGAATCAGGTGATGGTTCAACAGCCTCATGCTGGTGGTGCTGTGGCTGTTGGAAACGCGGGTAATGTTGGAAATATGGGGAATGATAATTTGATAAGGCAAGGAGGGGTTAATGTGAACGGGACGGGTAATATTGTTGCTGGAGTTGGGGTTGCTAGTGGTGGAGGAGGTGGTGGTGGAGGTGGTGGTGGTGCGACGATTCTTTTTGTAGGTGATCTGCATTGGTGGACGACAGATGCTGAACTGGAGGCTGAGTTGAGCAAGTATGGACTCGTGAAGGAGGTGAAATTTTTTGAAGAAAAAGCTAGTGGAAAGTCTAAAGGATATTGCCAGGTCGAGTTTCATGATTCCTCAGCTGCCACAGCATGCAAGGAAGGTATGCATGGACACATGTTCAATGGACGGCCATGTGTGGTCGCCTTTGCATCCTCACCGTATAATGTGAAGAGAATGGGTGAGGCTCAGGTGAATCGAAATCAGCAGTTGGCCCAAACTGCTGTTCCCCAAGCAAGGCAGGGGCCTGGTGAAGCTGCTGGTAAAATTGGAAATAACAACACTCCTCCTGGTGGCAATTATCAAGGTGGTGCTGGGGATGGCAACAGGGGTGGTTATGGTAGAGGAAATTGGGGTAGAGGAGGTCCTCAAGCAATGGGAAATCGGGGGCCCATCGGTCCCATGAGAAACAGGCCTGGTGGGATTGCAGGTAGGGGAATGATGGGAAATGGTGGAGGTGGATTTGGACAAGGCATGGGTGGTGCACCTCCACTTATGCATCCTCAAACAATGATGGGTCAAGGCTTTGATCCTGGTTTTGGAGGGCCTATGGGGAGAATGGGTGGTTATGGAGGATTTCCTGGGGGTCCAGCCCCACCGTTTCCTGGTATGTTGTCATCTTTTCCACCTGTTGGAGGAGTTGGGATGCCTGGAGTAGCTCCACATGTAAATCCTGCATTCTTTGGTAGAGGAATGCCGATGAATGGTATGGGAATGATGCCAGGTGCTGGTATGGAGGGGCCTAACATGGGGATGTGGTCAGAACCTAATGCGGGTGGATGGGCTGGCGACGAGCATGGTGGTAGAGCAGGAGAGTCAAGTTATGCAGAAGAAGCTGGGTCTGATCATCAGTATGGAGAAACGACTCACGATAGGGGGACTTGGCCTAATAACTTGAAAGAGAAAGATAGAGGATCGGAGCGTGATTGGTCTGGTTCCACTGATAGAAAACATCGAGAAGTAAGAGAACCTTCCTATGATAGAGACATGGCTCGTGAAAAGGATCGGGGGCATGATCATGATTGGTCAGAGAAGAGATACCGAGATGATAGAGATGTTGCACGAGACAGGGAGAGGGACAGGGATCGTGAACGTTCTCGCGAACGAGGGCGTGATCGTGAGAGGGATCGAGATCGTGATCGTCATAGGGATGATAGAGATAGATATGCTGATCATCATAGGTACAAGGACCGTGAGCAAGAATATGATGATGAAGACAGAGGAAGATCATCAAGGGGACACAGCAAATCACGATTGTCACATGAGGAAGACCATCGGTCAAGATCAAGGGATGCTGATTATGGAAAGAGGCGGCGTATAACTTCTGAGTGATATGCGGCCTTACTTGCTTATTTTCAAGGGTACTTCACCATGGGATCGATTAGGAGCTAATCTACTGAGGGTTTGCCATGTGTATTCAGGCTTTCTACTGAGAGGCTTCCTTTATTGCATGCCTTCATCAAACAGTTGCTCTCTGAAATGTTCTGTGACACACATGTTTATGCTCTTTTCCTGTTCAAGGAGCACTGGTCTCAGCAGTAAGAAGTAAGTACACAACTCCTTTTACAATGAATTAGTTGTTTTTGTTAATGAGTACTATCTGCATTTGCTATTTCTCTGTTTAGGAGGATGTTCTTTGTCTGAAGGGCCTTCTCGAGCGTGATGGGCTAGTTGGGAGGGGACTACGATTATTTCTTTGGAACTTAATGTTGCCAAAGTTTTCACTGTTTGACACTGGTTATTCATGGAAACCGTTCCTTATGACTTGCTATGTAACTCTATGTGATAAAGCTGAACCATTTTTTGTTATTCAGTTCTGGTGTAATGAGAATTATGGAGGATATACTGAATTACTTGTAGACTTTTTCGGATTCCTTGTAATTTAGAAGATGTTTTATGTTCTGTAAATATTTTACTGCCAGTACATCTTGGTACTGAACAATACACTGCTACCTTATCTTAAAAAAAAAATATATCAACAACATACCCAATATCATCCCACAAGTGGGGTACGATGTATGCAGACCTTATCCCTACCTTTGTTGGGTATAGAAGCTGAAAAAAAACATTTAGGGCCCATCTAGCCATGAAAATTGCGAAATTTGGAAAAAAAAATAGGTTTTGCTTTCAAAGTGGAAAATATTATTTGGAATTGGACTTGTGTTTGGCCATGAATACAAATTGGAATTGTTTTTGAAGTTTTGTGTAATTTGGAGTAAAATCTCTTCCGGAACGGCCCTTCTATCTCTATGAGGTAGTAGTAAGGTCTACGTATATCTTATCTCCCCAGACTCCACTTTTGGGATTCTACTGGGTATGTTGTTGTGATTGATTTGGAGTAAAAAAGAAAACAATTTTTTGGTGTTTCTCAAATTATGAATCTTTTTGGAATTAAGTTGCATTCCAGAATTTTATGGCAAACATGATTTCTCGATTCAACTCTTGAAAAAAGTATAAAATATTCATGGCTAAACAGATATTTCATGTAGAATTTTTTTTTTGGAACTTCATAACTTTTGTTTCACGTAGAATTTAACTTCATAATAAAGTGACTGATACTGTAAAAGCCATAGGAAAATCAATGTTTCTTGGGGGGAGTGTCAAGTTGCTCATTGAGTTCTGTAAGTAAACAGCACATATAACTTTTGTAAACCATCAGTTTTTTCTATCTTTGCACTTTGTTGTAATGTGATATTCTTCAAGCTGATGTATGCCTAGTTTTGAATTTGAGAAGTTTGAAAAACATATGGCATTTTGGAAACCCTGTGAGGTTTTCAAATTTCACGACTTGTTGATTATTCATGAAGAACCCTAATAGACTGCCTATTACTCCCTTTTTTTTATGGAGGGCTATATATTTAATGTATTTCTCTCAGGTCCTACTTGGTGGGGATCTTAATACAAAGTGATGCATATCCAATATAAGCTTGAGGTTTTGTATTAGTTTAAGTAGAAATAGTGTCATAATCTAAAATTGTCCAAAAAAAAATAGTGTCATAATTTAATACTCCCGTCCATGCCAAGTTTTGGGGTTGTGCTTGATTTGGCACAAAGTTTAAGTAAGAAAGAAAGAAAGAAAGAAAGAGTGAGTTTTTGGACTAAACCGAGTCATACCTGAAAGTGTCAAGGATGCCTACATCAGTTGGATTTTTTTGGAAAGATCTATGATGTGTCTGGAAGGAGAGGAATAGAAGATGTTCTGTTGAAATATCAACTCCAATGCACCTCCTAAAGGCTAGATGTCTGAATTTATGTTGTTGGAATAGCTTGGTACCTAGTGGACTCCCATGTCAAACATTTGGATTTTCTTAGCTCCTTATACGTAAATAGGACTCATTGCAACAGAGCTAGCTATCTCTTTCTTTTGTAATTATGCATCTTCCTGATGCCATTTATACCACTGCTTATTTTATCAGAAAAGAAAGATTTTTTTTTTTTGGTAATTATGCCGCCTTCTTGATGCCATTTATGCTACTGCTTACTTTTTCAGGAAAGGAAGTTCTTGTGAAATTGTGATCTAAAACAAATCATAAACATTTATATGATCTCATTATTAACAATTAATTAAGGGTAAGGTGATAAGCTTAAAAGTTAAATTATTTGTAAGCATGACAGTTTTCTTATGATGAAATTGGGAACCCAAGGGAGTATCCTTTTCCAAAGAAAAATCATGTTGGTATGAGATAGTTATTTTGAGAAACATGGTTAGTAAGAAGCGTACATATAATCGACCCCAACTTGCTTTACAATGAAAAATCAGGTTGGTATGAGATAGTTATTTTGAGAAACATGATTAGTAAGAAGCGTACATATAATCGACCCCAACTTGCTTTACAAAGAGGAAGAGTTGTGTGCTTATTTAGACTTTTCAATGTTGATCTTACCACAGTGACTGATCGTAGTTCCAATCTTGATTATTCTTTTTTCTGCAAGGTATTGATTACAAATGTTCTTCGTTTTCTTGTGATTATAGCATGGAGGACTAGAAGCAAGCTGTTGGATGAAGTATGGAAGGAACCCCTTGAAGCTTCTGTCTAGGAAGCATGTTATATTACATGGTGTTACCTCTCAGTGAAGATTGAATTGCTAGTGGAACCTTTTATCTTAGTCTTTAGCCTCTTTTTAAGTTTATGTTTTTGTTGAATGTGGACCTGAATAATCCAATGTTTTGGTGACTTGTGACTTGAATTTGTTGTAAGCCGAGCCATAGATTATCATACACATTTTCTATTTAATGTAATGTGCTAGGGGGGATTTGACACACAGGTTGGCGCCGATCTGCTCCCTTGCTATGGCGTTTGTTGTACTAATCATTTCTCTCTTTGTATCATCTTTCTTTTGTTTTTGACCCAGTTTTTTGTTTGGGCATATGATGTTTAGCGCTGATTCTTCTGCAAGTGTACATAGATTTTTCTTGTTAGAAGTTCTCGAAAAGTGTACATGGAATACTAACAATGAAATAGTTCCTGTCAATCTAAATGAACTCTTTACAATTTGTACTGTTTGTTTGCACTTTGTGTCTGCTTGTATGTTCTATGCCTGCATCTGTGGACTGCTAAATTGAGACAACATTGTTTCTTGTGTGCATTAGATGGCTCTGTGCATAGCTATAGTTAATACATGTAATTCATCATTGTTTTCAGTATGAAGGGTAGCTGTAGATGACACCTGCATAACGGAGGCTTAGTGCATTGGGCTTGCCCTTGCCTTTTATCATTTTCAGTACGAGTTCTTCACTGCTGTGTTGTTTTTCGTACTTGATTTTTGATATGTTTTACTTGAATTGGAGGTATGTTGCAAATAATCTCTCTGCCTTAACAATGTAAGGTTGAGGTTGTGTATATAACACTCTCTGACCTTACTTGTGAGATACAATATTACTTGGTTATGTGTTTGAGTTTTCTATGGCTTAATTTTTTTGCAATATTGTCTTTTGCTCTTTTATTCTTGATTTAGCATTCTATATAAATATATCAGAAATAATCTTAACTTTATGAAATGATGGTACTTTGTAAAATTTTCTTGTGTTCAATGATTCTCTAATTTGCATTCTTCTGCAAGTGAGATTCACATATCCAATTGATAGTTGAGTATTATTAATTTGAATATTACGCACTATGTTAAGTCATAGTGGCGGACAAACAGGTAAAAAATAATTGCTTCGTTTTCGTCGATTAAGGTAAATTGTATATAATTAATTTTGTGAGATTATATTGAATATGTTATTTTTGCCTAGTGAGAAATTTTTTTTATACTTGTGTCTTCATACCGATGATTGCAATTAGTTACCAAGCAATTAAGCTTTTCATATTTATAACGTGGGCCACTTTTAATATCATAGAATTTGAAAAATAATCATATCTTGATGTCTTAAATTCAATTTACGAGTTTTATATATACGATTTAATTTTTCGAATGTCTTGACAAATTTTAAGTTGTTTCATTTTTATAAAAAAAATTATATTTTTACACATAGAATATTTGAAGGAGAGCTTCGAAGTAACGAATAAAATTATTGCAATATAAAATAATATTACATATAATAGATTTAACATATTACGGATATTTTAGTGCAGCGGACTTTGATCCACACATGAAATATCTAAAATGTTGATTTCCTATGGATTATGGTTAATACTCAAAAGATTATTTTTTTAAAAAAAAGGTTAGTGGTCCACGTAAGCACTCATAAAAATATCCTATCCTGACCGACCATACCCCATAGAAGATGCCGACGTCCCTGATCTTTCGGCTAAACCAGCAACCAATCATATACTTCCACGTGTTCACCCACACTATTTCTAACACCGTTTCCATCCAACAGACTTAGTATATTCTATCTTATCCTATTCTAAAAACTCGGTGCATCTATTTTTTCATTAAAAATTTAAATTACTCTAAAAAATTTCTTCATTTTCTTCTTTTTAAATCAATCTTGCGAAATTATACGAGTATGCTGTTATTATTGAATTAATGGTTCTCTACAAAGTACTACTTTCGTTTGAGCTGAGAGTTTATTGAAAATATCTTCTTTTATCTTTATAAGATAAGGTAAGGTTGCATATATACTACTCCAATATATTGTTGTTGTTGTTCTCTCTTGAATCGAGGTTCGCACTACTATTGTTTGAGCTGAAGGTCTATTGAAAATGTTCCGTTTATCTTGTGAAAATAGTTACATGTATACTATCTCCCAGTGTACACTTGTGGAATTACATTGATTATGTTATTGTAAACTTTCGTCATTTTTTAGAGGAAAATATCCAAGCTTGGATCAAGTATAACAAGTGTAGTCTTTTACCCCTTGTCTATATAATTTCACAGGTACTCTTTGATCACAACAATTTAAGGAACAAAATAGGAGGAGCAGATTTCGATGGCGGATTCGGACAATGAATCAGGAGGGCATAAAGAGAAAAGCAGCAATATTGAGAGTTCATTAAGAGAACAAGACAGGTTCCTTCCCATAGCAAATGTAAGCAGAATCATGAAGAAAGCTTTACCAGCTAACGCGAAAATCTCAAAGGATGCGAAAGAGGTAGTTCAAGAATGTGTTTCTGAATTCATCAGCTTTATCACAGGGGAAGCATCAGATAAGTGCCAGAGAGAAAAGAGAAAGACCATCAATGGGGATGATTTGTTGTGGGCAATGACAACTCTTGGTTTTGAAGAATACATTGAACCCCTTAAGATTTATTTGCAAAGATTCAGGGATTTAGAAGGGCAAAAAAGTGGCATTTCTGGAGAGAAAGATAACAATGCATCAGTCAATATGGGTGGTTATGTTGAGGATTATCATGGCATGATGATGGGGGGTCAAGGACACGGGTATGGTAATGCTGCAGGAGTTGGTACAGGATCGCGGTTTCCTGATGTTGGGAGGACAAGGTAATTGTGACATCCCGGGACTACAAGGATGTATTAGAACGCCATGTTTGAACTGTCAACAGGGCAAAAGTATGAACACCAAAGCTACTGAAAGACATAAACAGACTTTGTAGACTGGACAGACATGTAAATTGGTAAATCTCTGTACATTATATGTGATGTAAAAATGGCAGTTTGATGGGATTGTAATTGTCAATTACATCATAGTTTCTTTTTAACGTATTTACATTGTTCGCGATAATGTGTACCACATCACGTACAATTACTTTTTCATGAGTCCCAAACTACGACTATCCATTATTTCTCGATGTTGAGTTGATCAAATATTTATTCACATTCGACAATACACGCATGTAAGCAATTTCACTTCAAGATGCACTTTAGTATGAAGAATAGTGGTAAATAAAGTATGAAACTCGTGAAAAAGTCAATAATCTAAATAGGTAAACACAATAAGAAATTTAGCCATCACGAGTTAGCATCATACAAATATATGCTAAAAACTCCAGCCCCACAATAATAAATAAGAGAGCAGCATTACATAATCCGAAATCGAAGTTGATTTTGACTACAGTATTTGTACTTGTAATCCATGATCAGGGCAGCTAAATAAGTTGACAGAAACAAAAGCTACAAATGTGTTTATACAAGCAGTAATCTTGCATTTATAGTTCTACGATATCCTAGTCAAAGAGTTAAATCATTAAACGATACATTGACAATAGATTACAGTGAACTCCTGGAGGCACAAATTCACGAGGAAGAGGACGGCTGATGAGATGGGCAGCACATGCAGATCCAGTGATCACACTCATGTTTTCAGGCTTTCACACCTTTGCTAGAAGACTTTTTCACATTCTTCTCGGCCTCACCTTCCTCGTCCTCGTCATCTTCCTCATCCGCTAGTTTAGTAAGCTCATCCTGGATCATAATCTTTATAGATGATTTTCTGGGTGTGAGATCTGTCTCAAACCGCTTGGCTGCAAAAGAAAAATGTCGTCGTGCATTGCTTAGGAACAAGGAGAGCGCTCATTTGAAATCTAATTATCTTGCTATAATGACCTCATGGAGGAGGTCCATCATGTTCCTAAAGCATAACTTAAAACTACCACAATAATCAATGAGATCTAGCTGCTTTTTTAAACCCGAGTAAACCTAAAGAATTGCCAAAAGAAGAGACAAAATAAGAACACTCACCAAGCTGCTTCAGAATGTCGGTAAAGGTGGCCTGCAAGCACAAAACAGACACAACGTTAGGAATTCCGGAATGCAAAATTTGAGAATGAAATTTACCACTGTGGATCACTCAAATATGTGATGGTTTAAAGCGTCAAGGTAAAAAGGAGTATACAGAAAAGAAGAGTTCAATGCTAACCGTATTGAAGTCGACTTCTTTTAGAATTTCACAAATTGCATCTCTAAGTTCATCATCACTTGGTCTCAATATATCCTCTTTGCTCTTGTCCTTTCCCTTTACAATCTTTTTCCCTGAACAAATAGAAAAGCTCATTGAAACACCTTCGATAATCATCATGAGAAAATAGGCTATATTGAACACCTCGTAACAATCCACTAATGGGCATATATAGTGATTCTCACCAGTATTTTCTTTGGGAGTAGACTTCTTTGGTGTTGAAGATTTTTCTTTAACTACTTCAGTTTTTTTCTTCTTTGAAGATGCTTTGGGAGTTGCATCATTGCTAGCAGTTGGCTTAGAGCTCTTTGCTGATTTTGAAGGGGTCTTTTTGGAAGGGCTGGGAACTTTAGAGACTACAGGTTTCTTGGTCTTAGCTTTCACAGCTGGTTCTTTCTTTGTTGAAGATCTATTGGAACTTCGCTTAAGCTTTTTCTTGTCCTCCTCAGGCTCGGGTTCAGGCTCAGCGTCAGGATCAGGCTCAGCCTCATGTTCAGATTCACTCTCCTTCTCACTATCAGCCTGATCTGACTTCTCATCATCAGATCTTTCAGGAACACCATTAGCCTTTTCCTCTTCAGATTCCTCTTCGGGGACGTCTACTTCTTGCTCAGATTCATCTTCCGACTCATGCACTTTCTTTTTCTTTTCAACCTTTTGAGATGGAGTTTCGGTCTTCTTTCGGCTCTGTAAATACACCGGCAACAAAGACTGTGAAATGGAAAACCCCACAAAGCTCCCCCCAGATGCCTTTTTCTATTCCTAGTACCCATCTGTTTCTTTTTCCATTTGGAGGATGACACATGAACCAACCCAGATTCGAAAAAACTGAGAATGCTAAACATGATGAATGTTCCTAAAATACACGTAGCATTAATCCAGACGGCAAAATTCCAGCTTATTGTTAGACAACTTTTCTTCTTTTTGTCCACAACGTTAAAAAGATCTCACTCTATCAAAATCAGATAAGCAGACGAACATTCCCAAGAAAAAGCCACTTCAAAACAGCAGGAATGATTTGCAAACAATTTTGGCAACTTCTACACTTTTAAGTCATATAGTGACATTAACCCTCTGAGATCTCAGGAAGCGGATACAGAAACTCAAGATAGGAACAGGTAGAAGTAAAACTAAAAAATTTGCGCAATGAAATTTGATTAATTCTTTATGACATTTTGTTTGTGACATTTAACAAAGCCTGAAATGTACAAATTGCCAGTTGCAAGCGAAATTCATATATCAGTTTTACCAGAACTTAAATAACTGTTAATAAGAGATAAATACCTTGGTTGAACCTTTTGAGCTAACAGATGCCGACGAGGGACTTTTTTTGCTCTCTCTTCTTCGCTTCTTTCCTTTACTAGACTATTCATTTGACCGGAGATGCGTTAGCATACTACAAACTAACAGAACAAGTAACAGATGCTTTTGCCAGTGTTAGAAGTCACCCACCTGTTCCTTCTCAGCAAGCAACTCAGAAGTCGTAGCATGAGGAGCTTCCAAAAAGTCCATCAACTTTACCACCATGTCTTCCTGATCCATATAAATCTTGTAGTTAGCTAAGACGCTTGAGAGGGAGATTGCATACAAGATGCGATCTTCACATAGTATGAAGTGACAAGTAGAGGATAAAATCAATCTTCTGAGTCAAAATATTAAAAGAACAAATATCTACCTATTTGGCCTTTATAAGTAATTCTCACAAGTTAAATTGCACGTGACTCAGAAAAAAACTACTTGACTGGAATATTAAGGCCTAACATGCAGCAAAAGCATATGAACACACCTTTCTAGATGTAGCTTTGGAAACAGGTATATCCAGTACATCACAGAACTCCAACAGCTTCTCTTTAATATACTTGTCAAGCTTTTCTTTTACTTTCATCTTTTGCTTTTCCTGCAACATTACAATGATCTAACATCAAGAAATTATTAAAACTCACTCATAAGATTATGAATGAGATGCAATTTTTGAGAACAATGAATAAGATACATATACAACCAGCATGGGCAGGCAAAGAAGAGGTTTACGCCCAAATTTCTCCAGATCACCATCCCAGGCACAAAAGGAATGGGATAATCATTAACTCATCTATGCATCCATCTGTAACATGAGATGTCAATTACCTCATTTTCATGCCATACAAAGCCAGAAAACCGTGATATGTTGCTCTTGATCTGAGCTGCCTGAGAAGGACAAGAACCATGAGCAAAAAGAATATAATGATGAAACTAGGAAAGCAAGATCAGGGAATATCAATACAGCGGATACGAGCTGCTGACTAGTTCCATAAGTGATGATCAAGGAACAAGCAGAATAATCCTAATCAAGTTATCAGTAGAAGGAGCATGCTAAATGCTTCAAATCATCATAATTGCAAGAAGAAAAGAAAGAGAAATCTCAAGATTAACAAAACCTACAATCCAACGCAGATAAGCACACTATGATAATCATTTCTGGGACTTTTTTGAATAAGGTATAAATATTCAGAGATCAGAAAGCTTTAACAGATTGCCGGAAAGAAAAAAAAATACCTCACAGTATCAGCTGAGAAAAAACTGATATGTCACCTAGGTTGCAGATGTGCTCTTTTGGAAACTAGATAAATTAATAAAGCATTTATTTTATTAAGGGCATACAAACTTCCTCATGGACTGAAGCTGAAATGATCTCAAAATTATTCGCATAACTTTAGTTGTCACAGCTTTTGAGTCGTGAAAGAAGAAAAGCATCTACAATATGGCTCGAACAAAATCCAAAATGCTTTGAGAACCACAAGATTTTCTTTTAAATTACTGTGGTGTCCAGACCAACTTTGGTGCACATCAACTAATTTAACTCGAAACCTTCAACATCGAACCAACACATGTAATTTCCTCAAGATAAAACGTGAAATGTTCGTAACTTCTCCTTTGTGCTTTCATATGCCGATTCTATACTCCTTTCAAGGTGAAACATGGGGGGAAGAAGAAAGATGACATTTTGTAAAATGATTAACATCAATAAAAACCAGAGCTTTAAGCTATCACATGATACGGGATGTGAATCATAAAGAGCAGATTTTGAAAGTTCAGCATCAGTATTCCACTTCCTGAAGAACATGAGGATATAGCATAATCATGAGCAAGCGAAACTCCAGTTCTGCACTGTGTACAATGTCAACACACATTCTGAAGTTCCAAACACATTGAAGTTTCTTTTTTAAGTTTTCTTTTCATTTTGTACCTCCACCTACGAGACTCACCTTTAGCTTTCGTCTCACTAGGCATGTAATTATACATTTCCCCAAAAGGACATTCATTTATTATTTCTTCCCTCCGACTTCTCCGGTTAATAAAATGTAACAAGACAGGTTCATAAGACCAACAAAGATTCATAGATATTAGTCAATAAATATATTTTGTGACTATGATGGATGGAATCATCAGGATTCAAGCCTTGTTGATAAATATTTTCAACGTTTAAGCCTTTTTGCAACAGTTTAATATAATAATATCCGAACTGGTTTGCATTTATTGGAACTCTTGAAAATCAAAGTGAGAAAATTCCATTATTCCTCTTGAAGGGACACAGAAAACATAATGAACTTGGCATTATTATTTTTGATGAACTTGGAATTTTTTTTCCTTTAAATAGCAAAGCTACAATAACACTCAACGGTGTATAACAGTGCTCACCATGTTAGAAACAAGTAATGCTGATTAAAAAAAAGTAACTAGTTCACTAATAGTGTATGAAACTAGAAAGGAAACTAGTGAAGTTTCAAAAATTTGATTGATATTGCACAGAAAAACTTGTAGCTTTCCAGAGTTTTCTTTAATGTACTCATGAGAGAAAAGTTAATAGCACTAGTATAGAAACCTACCCATTTTCCAGAAGAGAACCTAAGGAACATAACAAGTTATACAATGGGAATACCAAGGGCAACCTGAGACAGAAATCAAAAAAGGAAAAGAACTGTAAGTCAGGACATCACCTTTCCACGCCGCCCATAGAGAATCGTGTGCAGCAATTTGAACGTCTCTTCAGTCTTCTTTTTGGATAATTTATACGCAACTGAAGTTAAAAATCAAAACAATGTAAAGAATGAAAAAAGTTTCAGTGGTCAGAAAATCTCAGCTGAGTCATTAGAAATCAGAAAATTAGATGTGCCAAAAAACGTAAGAACAGCACTGCCAAAATAGCAAAAACTACACTTCCATAAGTGAGGAAAAGATCAATGACCTATCCTTAGGGATGTCAATGGGGCAGGGCTGATTTTAAGCTATGCGGGGCAGATGCGAGTTTGAGGCTATCTGGGGTAGGGCAGATGCAGGGTGGGGCAGAATGAAGTTTTTAAAAGCTGATGCGGGGGAAAGGCTTGCTGTGGTTCTACGCGAATTTCACACAGATTTAAACAAACAAAAGCTAAAAAAGTTACAACTCCAATTACATATAGATGAATGGTTTTATTTATATCGAGAAATCCGATTATGGCCCGCCCTCTGGACTAACCACAGCCTTCTAAACTCGATGGATAATGGACCCACCCCTCTAGACTTCCCCGCTTATATACCAGGTTTTACTTTGCAAGGTGTGGGGCTTGAACCTGTGACTCAGCCCAAATTCTCCACCCTTTGCCACTCGAGCTAGGCCCTTGCGGCATATATAGATGAATATTGAATGTTACCATTGCGGACAGATTCGAAATATAAACCCAGTTCTGTGTTTATAATATAGCAAAGAATTTAGAATCATCCAAACTGCACAATTTGTAGTATTTTTTAAACTCCCTTTTCCTTTTCAATTTTTTCCATCTTTACAGTGGTGCATTAGTAGAGTGAGTATAAATTGACTCACCAAATAATATTCATATCATCAGATCCAATAGCCAAATTAAGAAAAGCCATTAATATTCACTGCTGATATTCGCAGAGCAGGTCTTCGTGGGTTGAAAATGGGAATTTTGCTACATGGGAGCAGGGCGGGGCAAATTGCATTTTTTGCAGCTTAAGCCTCAACAACCCACACAGAGGCACACAAACAAACAAAAAAACACTTTGACATCCCCACCGATCCTGATACACAAACAAGGGACCCACACACACACAAAGAGGATGTTTAGTTTCTTTTTTTTTTTGATAACCGTGGTGTCCGGTGCCCGCTTTGCGGCCCCGACTATTATTCCACAGGCCCTAATGCACGACCGGGTAACACATCAGTGGCCCTGGGGATTCGATCTTGTGACCTTGTGGCATTTTTGCCCAAGGTATAAATTTAGCATTTAACTTGTTATATTTTTGCAATTATGGTTTCAAATATAACATTTGTTGGGATTATTGTGGATTTTCAAATTCTCCATATTGAAAATACCAGGCTCGGATGAACCTGGTGAAGAACCACTGGATCCACCCATGGAAACTGATCTAAGATGCAATCTTTGGTCCCTTAAACTATATACCTATAATTGTAGGAACAGAAGTAGACAAAGAACAAGTTATATGGTAACAGAGGCAATAACTATAAGGGGAAAATTTCTAAATCTGTTCGCAGAGTGATGAAATCACATACAGACATAGCAATGGAAGCTGTAGTGAGAGATCTACAGGCACTAATAGAGCGCAATGGAAGAAAAAGATCTATTTACAGCACCATTTCATTAGGATTAAGTTTAAGTCATGTTAGTGCATTTACATTCGATCCAATGTTTGGTAGGAGTCTATTAGTCTTGACATTTACATCTGTAGTAGATGTAAAGAATATCCAATGCTATAGAAACTAATTTTCGTAGAGTAGACCTTAACTTCCATGATGTTGAGTCATTGAAAATGTTAATTTGCAGCCATATGAATCCTATGCAGTCAGGATGCAACTGAATTTACAATAGAGATACCATACTAGGGGAAAAAATGACAACTAAAACTCAGGCAGTTAGTAGAATACCATTGGGGATATCTTTTAGTGCAGTTCCGCGGCCCTGCAGAGCACATAAAACATAAATTCATCTCATAAGCAACAAAAAATGTGCATTAAGTGGGGCTAAAATCTGGAAATGCAAAGGGGGAAGAGGCAACAAATATCAACAATTGTATAGCAGACCTTTTCAATACGAAATTCCTTGTTGGCTTCTCTGTCAATAGATGCAACAAGCCTTTCAACAGATTTGCGTTCACGAACAGGGCGGTCAATTGTTGGGGGTGTAGGAGTTTTTGGTTCCTTCTCCTTCTTCTGTTCAACTTCACGTTTCCTTTTCTTGTCTTTCTCCCCCTTTGATTTAACACTCTTCTTAGACCCCTCTTCATTTTTCTGCTTTTCATTGCTTTCTTTATCTTCTTTCTCTCCACTTGCCTCCTCTTTAACCTCCTCATCCTTATTATCTGGCTCTTCAGCCATTTCCTCATCATCATCCTTATTATCTTGCTCTTCAGTGATTTCTTCTTCCTTATCCTTGTTATCTGGCTCTTCTTCCATTGCCTCACTCTTGGTTTCCAGCTTTTCTACCTCCACTTCAATTTCCTGGTCAGGTTTCTCTTCTTCTTTAGTTTCATTGTTTTCTTTCACCTCTTCCTCTTTTTCATTGTCTTCTTTTGCCTCTTCCTCTTTCTCATTGTTTTCTTTTGTCTCTTCCTCTTCTTTGTTTTCATTCACCTCTTCTCCTCCTTTGGTTTCTTTTGCCTCTTCTTGGTCTATATCCATCTTTTCAGCATCATTTTTATCACTTTCTTTGCTCTCTCCTTCTTTCACCTCCTTGTTTCCATCCTTTTCCTCGCGCAATTCCTTGGCAATAGCTTCACCTTTATCTTCCACTGCCACATTTCCATTAGCAGGTGCCTCTATCACCTCAGAAACTGTCTCCCCTTCTCCCATAGCCAAAATTCAACTCTAACAATCCAAAAAGATAACAACTTTAGCAAGTAGCAGAAGCTAAACAGAATATAAAATGCCAAGCAACATAACAAATCACACATAAAAGCAACGATTTTGCAGTAGTTCGAACAATTCTAGCAATTAGCAGTAACCAGCGCAGCTCAACATTAACCCCAAAACACAAAGTAAGAGCAATCCAGAATTCTACAAATTATACCTTCCAAAACATTTCCAGATTCATTTCTCACTACTAACAATCAAACTCACAACATACAACAACACAAAACAGAAGAAAGATCTAATTTTTATCCAAATCAACGAAACCCTAAGCTGCAAAAAAAAAACAAATCTCTCAGCCCAAACACAACACCAACAAGATACAAACATAGCACAAAATTTACATAAAATTGATGTAAAATTAACAACTTACAGAGATTTATAACCAAAATTTAGCGATTTTTGAAGCTCGATAGCTCACCGAGTTAACACTCCCGTAACTACAAATCTCTCAACCCAAACACAACACCAACAAGACACAAATATAACACAAAATTTACATAAAAATGATGTAAAATTAACAACTTACAGAGATTTATGACCAAAATTTAGCGATTTTTGAAGCTCGAAAGTTAACCGAGTTTACACTCCCGTAACTGAGTTTCTCTCTCTTCACTTTCTCTCTCTAAGTTTCAACGTTTTCACACACACTGAGGAGAGTCGGAAGACACTTTTTGGGTTTTGTGTACAAAAATGCGTTGCGGACTCCAAATTCCGGATTTAAAACCGCTTAAATGCCACGTAGAATTCTGATGAAGTTTATTTTTTATGTTCGGGTTTGATCATGAATTTTAAAAAATAAATTGTGATAATTTAAAATTATTAAAAAATTTGAATTTTTTAAAAGTATAAAATATCTTTATAATTTTTTTTAATTTAGATTATCAATATTCTTTCTTTTGTATATTGTGTAAATATTATTTTTCATCACAAAATTATTTTTTTATATTTTTTTTATAAATGTTTTTTAACGTGATAATTTATTAAAAATAATTTATTTAATTACGAAATAAAAATAAATTCATCTGATTTTTAATTGACATTACTTTTATTACGGTATTTTTAAGTTACTAAAGTTAGACTTAAATCAAATTTTGCGTATAATATTTTGATAATTTTTCATTTCTCCACTTTAGTTATTATTATTTATTTGTACTTTAAATGTTCTATCGTTTTCCTATTCATATCATGTTTTTTCGTTTGCATGTTGTGTAGTATTATTTTTTATTTTATAGTTGTTGTTCCTTTCGATTTTTTTTAACATGAGAATTCATTGAAAATTTATTTAACTATCTATGAGATAAGAACAAACTCACTCGATTTTAAATTCGTATTCGATCATAAATTTTTAAAAATATATAATAAAAACATATTTGTAATATTTTTAAGTTACTAAAATTTGACCTATATCAATTTTCAAGTATCATATATTTATAATTTTGATTATCGATAATTATTTGTGTTTTGATTATTATTATTTTTATTTTTGTATTTTTTGTTAAACATTTTTTGGATATGAGAATTTATTAAAAATAGTTTATGTATCTATGAGATTAGAATAAAGTCACTCAATTTTTACTCGTCATTTGTTATAGATTAAAAAATATATAATAAAATTATATTTATTTTGAGTTGTCAAAACTAGACTCAGATCAATGTTTTAGTATAATTTTTTCATAAGTTTTCATTTCTCAACTTTGATTATCAATATTTATTTGTGCTTTGATTGTTTTAGTATCTCGTTATTATTATTATTATTTTTTTACATGTTGTATAGATATTATTTTTCATCTTACTATTAATTTTTGTAATTTTTTTAAATATTTTTTTTAACGTGAGAAATTATTAAAATTAGTTTATCTATCTATCAAGTAAGAACAAACTCAATCAGCTTCTACACGATGTTTAACGATAAATTTTAAATAAAAATTAGATCTGCAATATGTTCGAGTTACTAAAATTAAGCTTAGAGCAATTTTTTTTTTGTGTAATAATCTTTGTAAGTTTTCATTTATCAACTTTGATTATCAATACTTATTTATGCTCTTTTGTTGTTGTCGTCAGTGTTCTTGCTTTTGCATGTTGTGTAAGTATATTTTTTATATTATAGTTATCATCGTTCTTATTTTTCATATTATAGTTATCATCGTTTTTATTTCTATATTTTCAGTTTGAAATACCTTTTTAATATGAGAATTTATTGAAAACGATTTCTATGACAAAACGTGATCTTAAATCAACGGTGTATGATGTATTTGCAGATTGGCATCTGAAAATGGACGGTAGAGATTGCATTATTCGTTTTGGACCTGCAAAAGTTTTTGTACGCTACATTGCTTTATTAATTATAGTTGACTATCAAACTAGGTGTCTTTTTCTTTTTTTTTTTAAAAAAAAAATTGTTTTGTTTTGTTTTTTTTCACTTTTTTGTTATTATTCCCGCTACACTTTCCCTCCAAAAACAAAATCTTGATATTTGAACAAATTGAAGTAGTTAAAGTAACACTTGACAATTGACATTCACTAGATCCAAAAAGTTGATGGATAGCCTATGTAACTTTTTGTATAACTTTTTTCATTAATTTCGGATGGAGTCAAAAATTTATTATTTTTTTTATTTTGAATATAATGAAATAAAGTAAAATGACTCTTCAAACTGTCTGCGTTTTTTTCAATTGTGAAGTAGCAGTTAGTCAATACAACTTTCGATGTTCATCATGGGTCATCCGCAAACAGTCGCGCTATGTTTTTAAACATAGGGGTCAAGTTGCGTACATTCGACCTCCCCTTACTCCACAACGGGCGAAAGCCTTTGAGGCATTGGGGCAATGTTATTGTTGTTAATAGGAGTAGTGCATTTCATATATAAAAAAGTTAATAATTAAAAGCATTCGAATTAAATTACTGTATTTGATATTTGATATTTATATTAAATTTAATAAGTTTTAAAATTATGATGAAAATAGTAAATCACTCTTTGGTCGTCTTCTTCCGTTACTGTTAGCATTTGTACGACTTTTATCATTATCATTCTTTTTTTTCTCTCATTATCTAGCGTATATATGTTAGTTTTATCTTAATAAATGACTGTCATATGCTATCCTTCCTTTTTCCTTCTCATTTTTCTTTTCGTTTCGTCTCATTTTATTTTTACATTTCATTTCATTTCATCTTACATTTCATTTTGTCATTTCAGCCATATCTAGTCCTTCTATTTATAAGTTTTGAGCTGAGGGTTTTAGGAAACAACTTCTCTACCTCGATGAGGTAGCGGTAAGGTTTGCGTACAATCTACTCTCCCCAGCCCCCACTTGTGGTATATAACTGGGTATATTGTTGTTGTTGTTGCTCTTTGATAAGAGTGATTTCGTATTTAATATAAGCTTAAATAAAATTAATATATTTGTATTTACTAGTTTATCGAAACATGCATTGCACGTGTATGTCATGTTATGTGATGTATAATTTTATGAATAAAATATTATCAATTTCACTTCATCAATTCTTTTTTGTATGAAATATATCCAAATTAGCAAAGATTAAGCGTGTCAAAGTTCAAATTATTCTAATTTTGTGAAAAACAATCAATGTGAATATTTATTAATTTGTAAGTAATAAAAACGAGGTACACATATCCAAAATATTTAACTCATCAAAGTGTTGAAAGTATCATTAAAAAGTGTGGGTATCAATAAAGTTATCTCATTCATTTTAAGTCATGATAACAATATATAATCGATTTCATAGAGAATGGATTAATACTCTCGTTTCTCTCAAATAGTTCATAATAATAATAAAAAAAATATTCATTAAGAGTTTCTTTCAGAAAATCAAACGATGATTAATGTATTTCAATATTTTAAAACAAAGATTCATGTTTAACTGCATGATCATATAGTTTGGTTCGATAAGCTTACTTTTGTACATGTTATATATTTGTTATGACTTTCTTAACATGACTTTACGTTGGATAACTAACATCATCATCATCATCACCATCATCATAATAATAATAATAATATCAAAGTAAATTAAAAAAATTAATATCAAAGTAAATAACTAAGACAAGCTATAAGTTTGATAGTAAATTAAAAATCTATAAACGTGAAATATCAATTCTGTCTTTTAATACTAATAATTATTTTCATATATTAAAGTTCAATGTGTATGTATAAAAATACTAGCGAGTAATTCAAATTTTATAAATAAAAAGGTTAAGTAATTAAAATACTCAAATATGTATATAAATTTAATTTATTTTTATTATATAAATTTTAGTATTTATTGTGAGTTGTGACAGTTTGGTAGCAGTAAGGTCTATGTACAATCTACCCTCCCCAGACTACACTTGTGGGATACAATTGGTATGTTGTTGTTGTTGTAAAATCAATTTAAAAATGCTTCCCACAAATAAGTGCTCAAGAGAACTTATTTTAAATCATTGATTTGTCTCTTACATGAAAACGGTTTGATTAATATTAGTACGTGAAGAAAGTTATCTGAATTTGTCGATTTGTCTTTTGCCTGCAAACAAATTGATTAATATTTGTGCACAAGTAAGTTAATTAGTTCATCAATTTGTCTCTTGTGTGCAAATAAGATGTTTAATGTCCGCACGCAAGTAAATTTATTTTAATTTATCTATTTGTCTCTTACTTGCAAAAAATTAAAAAAAGACAAATATAATGAATATTCAACTCCTCAAAAAAGCATGCTATCAAAGGAACTAATTAATTGCGAGTAATAATTGTTGCTTCCACCTATAAGTAATAATTTATCATTGTAATTGTTATTAATTATTATCAAATATTACCATTTACAAATCACACTACTCAATCATAATCATCATAATTAGTTATAATCATTACTAATCACCATATGTATTCACCAACATTATTACAGTAGTCATCAATAATTGCTTATAGTCAATATAAAATTATCACAAATATCAACTATAATTATCCGTCATTATCATTATCACAATTATTGATAATAACAATCAATGATTAGCACGATATTATCCATCGCAATAATCAGTAACTATCAGTATCATATTAATAATAATAATCTGCAACCATTATTACCAACTAAGTCGACACCTATAACAATCACTGTTAACTATGATCTAGGGTTGCATATATATCAATTTGATTTAATTTTGAAGTTTATCGATTATCGATTTGTAGACATGCTAAGCCATTATAGAAAATATTAAGATATTAATTTATTGATTATTGGTTTGTTGGTAATTGGCCGTTATCAGTTTAATGTCTAAGATTTAACACAAAAAAATAAAATATTGAAAATTACTTAAAAAGAAAGTGACAAACCAAATGAACAACATATAGGAATTGACCAATTGCATATTTCTCAAAAAGTAAATATTGTTATATCATAGAGAAACAGAGAATTTGAGACAACCATGAACAAAAATATGAAACTAAACTCTAAGGTAAGGACTTTATATACCAAATGGTATAAATATAATTATATAATTTACTACTTCATTATCGATTAATCCATTAAGAAAAATTCTAAAATTATTATGAATTGATAATATAATAATTAAAAAAAACAAAATTATTATAAAGCTAAATCAATAACCAATTTAGATAAACTAATAACTTTTTAAAATTCAAGTTTGAACAATCCCACAGTCAACATATAATTTCTCATATACAAATATTATGCCGGGTCATTTGGTTCCTTTTCGGGTCAAACACCGGAGATAAGGTTAGCATTGTCATTTACTATCTACAATTTCTCAATTAAGAGATTCATCAAACAGTATTTTAGCTTTTTTAGGGTTTCGGATTCTCTCTGAGAAAGATTGATTTTGATGTGATGTTATAGCTATAGTTGCGTGCCCCTTGCTTCAGTTCCAAGGAGAATCCAGCGGCAACGGCGGCGGAGACGGCAACAGGTTACAGTGAAATCGATGATCGTCGGCTGCAACAAATGGACCCGTCTTCGGTGCAAACCACTCCTTCAATCGAAGATGATGAGTGGGGTATTACATTCTTCGTCTTGTTTTTCCTTTTTTTGTCTGAATTTTATATGCATTTTTTGAATATGGTTTGTTTATAATCGGATATATGGTGTTCAAGTTCATCATATTAGTGAATTGATGGATAAGTAGGTTTGTTCTGTTGATGAAAGTATAGAGGTGTGATCAATCTTTGTCCGGTTAATTTGTGTATATAAATCTTCTGTTGATGAAGTTGTTAATGGTTGCCATGGAGGTGAGGTGGTTTAACCAGTTCAAATCGATCGTGGCAGTTTTTTTCATCTGTTGGATAGTGATATGACTTTGATTTGATGAATTTTGCTACTTGAATTTACAATGGAACATTAGTTTAGGTAGTTGATTTGTTCCATGGTACTGTTTAGTGTGAGAGGCAGCAGGTACCCACTGGAACACTCAAGAGAGTTTTGCACAAGTCCTGCGTAACACATTTATCAAAATTTTAGTAATAAAATTTCAATTTAGATTGGAATAAAGCACCCAAGCTCGTGTTATTTCTCTCTTTCCAATATCTCTACACTTGTAGTAGTTTGTACACAAGTGAGTATAGAGGTCTTCATTAACGGTTCTAAATGTGACTGGTATTTGACCTAGTTTATTTGCTGTTTCATCTTTCTGTTTCTCGTTTCTTGAAACAAGTTAAGTTTGTCATGCGGGTGCAGAGAATATGACAGCGACAAGAACAACAACATACCCAGTGGACTCCCATAAGTGGGGAAAAAAGTGTGCTGCCAGTGGGATTCGATCCCTCGTCTATTTTAATCTAAGTTGCTCGGACTCTGTGCGAGTGTCCAATACGGGTGTGGATCTAGAGTTGGGATCCGTTACGATTTAAGTTGCAAGATTTAGGGATATAGATCCATATTTGAATATGGATCCATATATGGATAGAGGTGCAGGGATTCGGCAAAAAATAATTTAAATATCTAAATAGAACTGTAAAATCTAAATTATGAGATATTATGTGAAGAACTTGAGGAGAAATTGTTTATCAAGAGGAGAATCTCGAAGGAGAAAAAAGGAATGGGAGTGACAATAGAAATTTATATATACAAGGTATTCCATTTTCTTCAGTATCACTTCAGTTTTTGTTTCTGATTACAAAAATCATTCAATCTATTTAAAATTTCTCTCTCGGATTTGGTCAGAGTATCCAAAACTGGTTGACCAGATCGTGTACAGATCCTACACCCACATCCACACCCACACCCACGTCGTGTTGACACGGGGCTGGCGCCTAAAGTGAGGATTCTGAGCTTAGACTTTAAGAATGAGGTCATAGAGACATAGACTGGAAATGATATTTATATGATTTTTTGATAAGCAAACTTATTGATGTATGACGGTTATTTTATTGGATCATGACTGGTCGATTAAAGGAATATCCCGGATAATTTTTATCCACAGCCCCTTGTCGTACTTCTGTTTTGTCCTTGCATAATTCATTACTAAGGAGATTTGTGACTAATATGTGCTTTTAAGATTCTTAGTTGTGTGTTGTTGATCTTTCAAATGCTTGTAATTCTATGCTTTATTTCTTTCATTTGTCAATTTTAGACGGGATGTGGAATAAATGAACAAGGAGTTGAAGTGTTTGGTGAATTAACCTCTTCTTTCAACCAAATCTCACTAGGGAAAAAATGACAAAAAAGATTATACTTTTTTGCCTCGAGGGCGTTGGTTCTAATGTTAAGGTAATACAATATGGAATGTGTTTCGACAACACATCACAAGTTCGAAACCCGATTGTTGCACAAAGCCTAATTTTTAAGTATGAGTGAAGAATGAGCTTATGATCAACCAAGCATCCAAGCTGAAATTTCAGATTACTCGGCCATTTGGGAAAAAAGATTATTAGAACTAAAGAAGCTAGAGGAACATGTAAAAGATAGAGTAAATGATTTGTTGCTGTGTACACTTGCTGTGGTAGATGTTTGTTGTACAAAAGAAAGATACCTATTTTCATTGTAGTTGCAACTTTTTTATTCATAAAGGATGTATATTTGTCCTGGGTTTACTGCCTTTTCCCTTTGTGTAAATGCTTGTTTGCAGTCTTGGATTGTTTTACTTCCTTGCTACTTTGTGTGGGCTGTTCCTCCTTGCTACTGTGAAGTACTTATTCTCAGCCATTTCGTTTCTCCGCTAACACATGAGGCTTCATATCTGGTGATTTTGTTGTCATCTTCCTTGATATTTGATGTCCAAGAGTAGAGCTCATATTTTATCTTAACTGATTCTAAAATTTAGGGTTTGTTTGGTTAAAACGTGCGACATTACGCTTTTAAATGTTTTTAATCTTCAATGTTTGTTGGAGCTTTTAGATATAATGTGAACTAACAGAATGATCCGACATTTTGGACCATCAGACACTGAAGGATATGTAATTCCAAGCTTGGAACTTGAGGATTCTGGCCAAAATAAGAGCAATCTCGTTGAAGTTGAAGAGTCAAAGACAGTTGCAGTTGAGGTTAGCTCTTATGAATTTCACTCTCCACTTCAATAGAAAGATTTCACTGTCCACCTAAAAGAAATATTTGTGATGTCAAAACTCTTCCAAGCTTACTATATATCTTTTTTAGTATGATTTACCGTTCTTCTAATTGATCTCTTTGTTCACTTACTATTTCACAGTCTAAGAAAGAGGAGAATATATATCTTGGACCTCACGGTGCTCCTCCTTCACACTCGAAGCAACAAGAACTTAATTCTGCTAATAATCGCAAGCAGAAGTTCAGACAAAAACTAAAGGAAGCTGACAGGAAGTACAGCGGAAGTGGTCGTGAGAATAAGGTGGAGCACCTGAGAGAGCTTGTGGGTGGAAAAATGGTTGCAGGATCAAAGAGTTCCCCCAAGGATTGGCTTGACCCCCATTGCGATGAAAATATGTTCCAAAAGAACCATCGTTAGCGTTATACAAGAACCTGTATTAAACACATCCATATTTTACATACTCAGAAACCCCCCAAGTTTTTCCTTTACGGAGAGAAACGAAAGCTTTGACAGAAGATTTATATACTCTCAAATAATTCCCCCACTCAACCTAAGTTGCCAGCTAATATCACCACTCTCTCTTTCTGTCCGTCTCTTTCACCATATTTCATTATGCTAAGCTGTTGTTTCTTAGCCTTGATTTGAAAATCAAGGATATGTTAGGATTCAACTTCTCATGGTGAAAACCGATAATGTGTTTACTGCGTTGTTCATCTTCCATTAATTATTAAACTATTGATTAAAAATAGAAAACTCTTATTTTTTTTAAAAATATATCTTTAACTAGATGTGTAAAATGATGCAACCTTCGTGCTTTGATTTCTTACAGACCAACACAAAATTAAATCGTTCAAATTTATTGAATCGGACTCTACTTGTGAGATTTTAGTGATATGTAGTTATTGTTTCATCAGCTCTGCTGAACAGTCAACTGTCCAAAACCAAAAGTACACTCTACTACTTTATTATTGGCAGTTTTGCCCCTTGAAACAGATGAAAATTAGAACTAATGATATATTTCCACTGGATATAGGTTTTATGAACCCGATATCAAGTAAGAAAGTAATACACTGAGACATGCCTAACTATAATATTATACTGTCATGCACAAACGAAGGGAAAATTATACAGTAATAAAATTGTCAAAATTTTCTCCTGCCAGAGTACATACAACATTGCTTTGGCCTCTAAATGATAATGTAGCTGAACACCAATAAATGAATCTAACCCGGCTGAGATGGAGCTGCCATGAATTTAAGTGAACCAAAAGGGGAAAAAAAGGCGAACTAGCCATCGATCAACTAAGACCAAGGAACTCCAAACCAGTTGCAGAAGGTGTCAACCCATGTTCAGATAGGTATTCAGCATTGTGAAATTTACTCAGATGTCTCATACCACTGTCACACAAGATTGTCACAATTGTATGCCCTGGACCTAGTGCCTTGGCCACCCTGACAGCTCCAACACAATTCATAGCTGAAGAACTTCCAATAAATAGGCCATCATTTTTCAACAGATACCTGATGGGTCATAGTACCAGTTAAGCTCTACCATATTTTTGTAAGTAACTCCTTCATAGACATAGCTTATCAAATGCAGAGAGGAGTTATTCAATACGGTGACAAATATGGTGGAAATTTTAGTGAGGTAGGACAAATTTTATCTTTTTCTCGTCACTTTCACCTTAATGTGTCAAAAGAAAATTTAAAAGAGGTATGTAACACTTTCTAAGCACATTATCTGCATATTGGCATTTTCACAACTAGTAAATAATATAATAGATAGTCGACTGAAGAGCCTGACCAAACCTGGACATTTCAACAGCTTCCATATCCGTGCCTCGGAAAGCTCCATCAAGTTTTGCCATCTTAAAATTTTCAGTTAGTCTATTTATTCCAATCCCTTCTGTTATTGTGTCAAATGGGTTCTTCAGTCTTCGTCCTTCAGCTTCCTCCCTTGTGTACATCACTCCTCTTGTTACTTTGTTATATAAACCAGAGCCAGGAGGATCAATAAGAAAGCACTTGATATTTGAGTTTTTGTCCTATTGATCATACAGGAACTTTTAAATCATAAATCATCTAGTAACAGAAAATGAAGAAACTTCAGAACTTGAGAACTAACCTTCAAATACTGGGAAACACCGGCAACAGTGCCACCTGTACCTGCTGCAGCAACAAAAGCATCCAATCTGCCACCTGTCTGTTCCCAAATCTCCGGCCCCGTGCCCTCATAATGTGACCTGAAATTTGCAAGGTTTTCAAACTGATCTGCGAAGAATCCACCCTTGCCTTCGGAGGATAACTGCATATTCTGCTTTTCCTCATTGGTTGAGTGACCATTGAGTTGACTAGAATCATTGGCATCAATTTGGTTTTCTTTTCTTGTGGTTGATGTTAATCCACTTGCTTCCAGCGCCCTTCTTCTAGCAATATTAACAAAATGGTCTCGGTGTGTGATAGAGACTGGCCTGACCCTTTCTACAGTAGCTCCTAGTGCTTCTAGTATTTGTGCCTGAAAGGAAGAATTGAGAGAATTTCAATCAGTAGCAACAGTTTGTCTTCTTTAGAGAAAAATAACTTTTTTTAAAAGATGGTGTTGTCTTGGCCAGCTTGCACACCCCAACTTATTTCATTGGGAAGAATAGAAGCAACTTGTGCTGTTATCAATATTGAATGGATGGGATGATGAGGAAATTACTGGGATTATCCTATAGCACTGTCATATCAGCTCGAACAATAATCCACTTGACGAAGATCTTTTGAGCTTGCTGTCCAAACGCCTCCTACTAGCTATCTTGCACACTCACAGAATGCCAACACTATATCTCATCTAATTAAGTAAAATACAAATGTAAAGGGGAAACAAGTGTATTAAATGTGTTACCTTTTCGATAGCAGCATCATCTGGAATAACAACATGGCATCTGCACCCATAAGCAGGCGCTACTGTTGCAAGACTAATGGCTGTGCTTCCTGCACTGCCCTCTGTAACTACTCCACCTTCAGCTAACGCTCCTGAATCCAGGGCCTGTGATTGACATTTTACTATTAATAGAAGTGTTTACGGATACCCAGGTTTATTGAACCTTGCTATTTGTAAATATGTTGTGAAAGCAAATTTACAGAAAAATAAACACATGAAGCAAATCTCTGAGTTTAGCTTTCCTCCTCACTAAAAAAGTTTTCATACCCAATAACTACAGGACTCTTAAACCATAATCAGGTTATCTTTCAACTTTATAAAATCAGGTAATCTTCTTAAACAGATGAAGAAAATTATAGAGCTCTTTCAACATCTAGAATCAGGTAATCTTCTTTGACATTCCATACATATTGGAAATTGGAATGATGAAAGTGAATTCCGCAAAAGTATGCATTAAATGGTATTAGACTTCCCCCAGGATTTCCCAGGCAAACAACTGGTTGTTGACATAGAATCGCTTGGCTGCTCCAATATGGAAGAAAGGCATGTTTGGCAATCTTTTTTAGCTAGGTGAAAAGTATGGGTTCTAAATGATGCCAACAGCTCCAAATGAACAACTTATGAGTTTATGTCTTCTCCGTACACATCAATAAATGGACTAAAGTACATGTCCACAAAAATATGACTTATTTCCATATTAGATCTGCCCTTGGTATTTCTCAGGCAAATGTCCGGTTGCTGACATAAAGTCACTAACTTTGCCCTCTCCGATGCATCTGAAAGGTATGACCTTATCAACTAGTTTAGCTAGTAGCAACTTGGGCATGTAACCACTTTGATCATCCTCTACCATTGAAACTAATCAATTTGTAACTGGGTCAGCGAAAGCTGGCTTGCTGCTAAACATTCAATTGTGGTTGGAAAGTAACAATGCTGATTGAAATGAAACAAAAGCCGGAAAACAGAATCACAGAAGGAGTTAGTTGTCGTAGCTATTAAAGACAATATAAACCCCTCATAAATTGGACCAATTCAGAAAACTGAAGCAGAACTTCTGCATGAAAATCCAAAACCTGAACGAATTTGAAAGAATGGTAACAGATAGAGTTTAAACAAGCATTTAGCTATAACGAGCTAATACAAAACTGCTGAAGAATTATTGAACTGAATATCACCTCTTCGATGATCTTCACAGCTACCCTGTCTTTTACACTCCCTCCAGGATTCAAGAACTCAACTTTCCCCAAAATCTGAACACAATTTGGTAGTACTATTGATTAGACATATTCATCCAAAAATACTCCTCTTCTTTCAATTTGTTTTTCTAGTTTTTAACTAGCATGGACTTTTGAAAAAAGACTTTTGAATCTTATTGTTTTAAACTAAAGATACATGAGATATATCGAAATATCTTTTAATCTTGTGATCTTAGACGTGAACTTCGAAAACATTAGAAGTCTAAGCTCAAATAAAGGAAGAGGAGCTAATTAATATAACTCGTATTAGTGCAAAAATCCTGAATCATGATATTTAAACAACCAAATTCAACTATAACATGGAATTAAGGTCATTTAATCATATCTAACTACAACTAATAATTATTTCAACTCAAGCGTATAGTTATGCATGCATATGCTAAATTGAAATAGAGACACAGAGAATATACTTCACAGCCAGTTGCTTCAGAGAGGCTATTGATTCTGATTAACCGAGTGTTGCCAATGGCGGCTACGAGTCCATTTCTACGTCTTTGAAGTTTCTTTTTCCGGGAAGACTTCTGTTGAGTAGTTTTGCAGAGGAAATAAGAGACTATGGCTACGGAGAGCAGTGTAGCGACGGCAGCGACAGCGCCTGCAGCTTTCACCGGCGCCATCGCGGTGGTTCGCCGGCGGAATCCGGTCTGATTGGACCGGGAGCAGTGCAAGGGCGAAGGGAGGTTATGAATATTTCGATTAATTGCAATTAGACCACCTAAGTTTCTTTTTCTTCTCTCTTTTGTATTATTTCATACTTATATTGTCTCAGCATATCACACATTATTATTTTAATAAATATAATATTTAAATAAGTTATATTATCAATTGTTATATATCATATCATATATTAATAATTTAAATAATAAATTTATCAAAAAAATAGATTATAAGATAATACTATGATAAAAAAATACGATAACAAATAAAATAAAATAACTAAATAATAAGTACATTGACAAAATAAGATGAAAAAATTATAGAAATTCTACATTATGTTAAAATATTTTTAAATATTCTCTACTTTTTTTACAAATTACTAAAATTTCTTTTTCGCTACTTTCTGATACACTCATTTTCTTTCCAACAAAATCCTATTTCTTCAACCAGAATCAAGTCAAACTGATTCAAAATCAAAAGGTAGATTAACTTATCTTCTCCAATTCCCTTCAAGGAAAGTACTGATAATCTTGCGAAGGTTTTAGGAGAGTGGAGGAATGGACAAATGGGGAAAGGGAAAAGAAAAAAGAGATAAAGGGAGAGCGAGGACATGTGAAGGTAGAAGAAAGTGTCTGTAACTGTAACGATACGACCATGGCTAGGGCAATGGTTGGTTAGCTGGTGTTGTGGATACAGATTCAAAATCAATGGTTAATCTTGTTTCTTCTTCTTTTCTTCTGCTTCAAATCCCAGATCCATTTTGAACTTGAAATTGAAGTTCAAAGTTCACCTCAGACGACCCTCTTCAAGTTCAAAATCATCCAGATCCAAAAATCTAAAAAAAAAAAATCGAAGCAGAAAGCTTAGATATGGTGATTCATGGGACTGTATGGGTTTAGGAAAATATAGCGATTCATGTGTGTGGTATGTATCTTGTATGGCAACAACAACAACAACAACATACCCAGTAATATCCCACAAGTGGGGTCTGGGGAAGGGAGATTGTACGCAGACCTTACC
>JAOTQJ010000099.1:22725676-22751404 GCA_025642045.1 Solanum sejunctum | reverse complement strand
GTAAAGGAATTTTTGGATATAATCATTAAAAAATATTTTAATTATATTTTATAGCTATAGTTTAAATAATTATATTTTATAATTATAATTATTATAATATTTGTATAATTCATACAATATTTGTATACATTTGTATATTTCACTATATAATTTGATTATCAAACAAATTTTTATATAATCGCACACAATATTTATATAAATCGCACGAATTATATAAAACTCAAACTATAATTATAACTAAATATTTGTTGAGAGTCATAATTAATTCAAATTATAACTTGATAGCTAATTAACTAGTATATGTATGTTTATCCACATACTTTTTTCATATGTGTATCATTCAATGTTTGATAGTCATATTAAAATTTAATTAATCTAAATTTATGTTGAAGAAGACTCATTTGAGAATAAAGTTTTCGATCAAGATTTTTTTTATATCTAAAACTTGAACTTGAGTGTTTGTTCTAGTATAAATTAACAAATCTCATACTATAAAATGATAATTCCTTTTTATACTAACTATTTCCTAAATTACTTAAAATCCCCTAAATTGAGTCATTCATGATACTTTACTGGCTGATTAATACTTGTTGAAAAAATAGGGAATTGAGCAGTCAATCAGTTACGTAGAAAATGGGATTTAACTGAAATTATAGTTATTTTTTATTTTACCAATTAGTTGTCAATCACTATGCACTAATCAATTATCCATAATTAATTTCAAATTAAAGTTAACCCATAATTAATTTTCACACAATTATTTCTTTTATTTTTAAAATTTTCTCTCCTTTTCAAATTTAATTTTCACATAATTATTTCTTCCATTCTCAAAATTTCTTTTCATTCTTTGTTCCAAAGTTTTTCCTAATCAGTGAAAATTATTAATGAATTCTCAAACAACAAGCGATGATTCCAACACTCATCAAGATAAGTCCATTGAAGAAGATTCACAAGAAGAGATGGAGGTCATCAAGAAAATAGTTTCAACTTCAAAACTCAAGATCCCAAAACGATATGCAAAAAAGGGGAAAAAGAAAGAGCCCATTACTACACCCTTTTTGTTGTCGAAAGCAATGGTATAGTTATTGGAGAAAATATTTCGTTCCTAAATGTAATTGAAACAATCGTGGTTGAACTGGATGGTGACAAAAAAAGAAAAAAATGTGTCTACTACCTTTGATTTTTTTTTTATATTGAATAGATATGTCAAATGTTTTGGTACTTCTACCGTTGTTCTTTTGATGTCAAATAGCAATATTAATATTTTTTTGGTACTTTTTCAGTTAGTATTTGTAGTAATCATAAAGATTTCAATTTCTGTTTTTTACATATGTTTTTTAGCAGTTAAATTTATTTACCTCATAATAAATATATGCAAATGTTAAACAAAATTTTACACACATGATACTTGAACCACTCTTCAATGTAAATTCTTGATACTTGCTTCAAACAAGATACTTGACCGCAAATTGAATTTTTATTTTGATATTTAATCATTATAAATATATCAGGTATCAAATAGTATATTGTTAGTTGTTTGATACTTATTTCAATCTTTGTTTAAACCAGTAACTTTGTAAATTTAATTTAATTTTTTTTAAAGAATTCATTCTAGTTTTCGAATTATTCAATAGCACTAAACCTATAGCTTTAAAATGAAGAAACAAATTTTATATATTGAAGTATCAAATTACACATCCACATGTATGCATCTATTTAACATTCAAACTCTTAGATAATTTTGATACCTGATGTAATACAACACTATTAATATCATATTTCTTAAATAACAAATTACATATTTTTACATTTTCACCCACATCATCAATATCTAATTAAGTATGACCAAGTGCAAATAAGCTGATAGTTTTAAGTCTCTATGCCTGCCACACAGTGCCACTTGCCACTTATTACTTACTATTTAAAAGTCATGTAACAATTGTAATGCGAACACTACAGATGCTTGATCTGGATAATTGATGCTTAATTAAGAATTTTTCGGATGATACTCATTGTTGAAATCAAAATAAAGACTGTTATGACATAGATGAAAAATGGAAGACATTAGATTTTGGTGGAGGGATTGAAAACTTTTCAATTTCTTTTCTTTTTTGTTTAGTTTAAAAATAATGATAAAAAATTTAAAATTTAAATTAATCATAAAAAGATTGATTAGAAAACTAAAAAATTAAAAGATTATATAAATATTGATTAGAATACTTAAAATTATGAGATACTTCAGGATAGATTAAGAAGGAGAGAGAAATAATAATCTTACGTATCTACAAGTTGGAGAAAAAATAAAAATAAAAAATTTGTGTAATTTTTTAAGATGATAGAAATTATTAGAAAATATGTAGAAATAAGGAATTTGTGTAATTTTTTAAGATGATAAAAATTATTAAAAAATATGATAAAATATGTTATGTAGTTATATAATTTTTCCTTTGTTCTAAGTACTCACAAATACTTACTACACAATGTAAAAGGGTTGAATAAAATGTCAAAACTAAAGTTGATTGCATTATAAATTTATAATAACCTTTAAAGAGCGAATATTCAACTTTCTAATAGAATTAATTCCATTGCAACAACAAAAAAAGAAAATAATACGATGAAGAACTATTATGTTCTTTTTCTCTTTACGTTCATATATTAAAAAGAAGATTCCTGATAGAAAAATATATTATTCTCTTAGTACTAAGATTGATTCTCAAGTTAACTTATATATTTATTTTCGTTCCTAACTTTGACGTAACATAAATTTAAATTAATCAAAATTCCGAATAGATATGAACCACCAAATTTGAAATATGATTATTCCCATAAGGAATAACTTTATGCAATAGATTACCAATGAGGTGCAGCTGGAGCTGATTATATTTCAAAAAAAAAGAAAAGAAATAGTCCTAGGATGAGTGCCCAAAGGTGCTACAAGACATTTAAATAGGCCGACAAAATCAGTGAAAGGACAAGTCTGTTAATATGCTGATGCGTGACATAAATCAAATACCACTCTTAAGTTACCATCTTGTCCTTGGCTTACACAAGTTCATCAATTTGATATGGAGTTTTAAAAAAAAAAGATTTTTTTAATTTTATTGTATATAAATATAAAAGAGAGACTTTTTAATTTTACTATATAGAATCTAAATAAAACTATGTATTCCCTTTGTATATTTTTTTTAATATAAATATAAAATCAAAATAAAACTATTCAATTCATCCAAAATTCATATCATTTATGTTATATTATATTTTTATTCCTATACTAAAAAGAAATTATTCAATGAGAATATAAATTAGAACCTGCTTGGATAAGCTTATGCTTTTAGCTTATAGCTATTGACTTATTTTAATTAAAAACAAGTGCTAATAATTTTTTTTTAATTCACTCAAACCTTCAAAAAGTATGTAAAAATTATTTTAACATTAACATAAGTAAAGCTAAATAGGTTCTTGGTAAACTTCAAACTAAAAGTTTTTTTTTTCCTAATCTCAAGAGTTACCCTTTTCTTTTTTAGTGACAAGGGACCCACAGTCGCCTAATAGTTCGCGAATCACACTAAAGAAATAACCTATACTAAATAAACTTGATGTGATAAACTCAACTCAAAAAGTAAATTTTTTTCAATTACTAGCAAAGAATTTTAAATTTGAAACCTCCAATATGATATTTTTGGTTATTTTTTTTTTTGTAACTCGAACAGTTAGAACTCAAAAGCAACTCTCTTTTTTATATAAAGGGTAGTTTGGAAAAAAATTATGAGAATAAAAAATTACTTATATCGAATTTCGTTCCTAAATACGGAGTCCTTTGAAAAAAAAAACTTTTTACGGCAGAGAATCTTTGCAGAGAGAGCATAAACCACTCCATTTTCCTCACTTTTATCTCTCATCATCTTCTCTATTTTTTCCTCTACAAAAAGGGCTTAAAATACAACTTCCATCATTTAGACCTCTCTTCCGCCATGGAAATCCAAAAATTGCTTCTCAAATTCAAATTCCACATCTTAATTGCATCTACGTTTACGATTTTCATCTTCTCTCTCATTTACCTCGCACCTCGATTTCTCGATGTTGTTAAGTACTTTTGGCCTCTGTTACTCTCTACTGCTCTCTTCCTAGTCGCCGTTGTTCTCTTTGGATGGATTTCTCCGCCGGTATCTGAGGTTTCCGGCGAGAAAGCCGGTGAAGGTATTTTGGATTTCGTAGCGGGTCAACCCGAATTACAACCGCACTTGCATGAAGTACATGAACACGAAGGAACAGGAGAAGAAGAAGGTGAAAGTAGTAAAGTAGAGTGAACTGTGAAGTGAAGGGAATTTAATGGTTGACTTATTTCTGCTTCTTTTTATTTTTATTTTTATTAGATACTATTTTTTTATCTTTTTTTTTTAAAAAAAATTCATGGATCTCTCTTTTCCTAGTCACTTTGTAGCTAATGAAATTGACAGGTCGTGAATTTTGTACATTTACTGAATAATGTTAACTTGCATTATTGGCCTGCACCTTATCTTTTGGACCCTTTCGTTTGATTAGTGAAGAAGATAATGATGAATTTTGAGTATGTCTTTTACATTATTGGATTCTAAATTAATTATGTGCATATATTTATTGAATTTGTAGAGTAAATATAAAATTTAGATCAAAGTTATCCCTATCCCTACTTCCAGAAAATCAAGAATAATAATCTCAGATTATTGATCAACTTTTAAATATTTTTTTCAACTTATTAGAACTTCTATATTTGGTTTAATTTACCTCAAAAAGCAAGAAGGTTAGCAAATTGAACTAGTTTGGGAACAAAACTCTGTTCTACTACTTACTTCACCAGCTAAATAAAATGTAATATCAACATTATTATTAAATTGCTCACCTTCTGGCCAACATTGGTAACCTCTCTTACCTCCTTTCCGTTTTACCGACACACTCTTCTTTTTAGATAGTTTTAAAAATAAATAAGATGTATTTTATATTTTATAATAATTTAATTTTAAAATATTCATTTCACGAAATACAAACAACTAAATAATACTCCTATCAATATTAATTACTCCTAGTAATTTTGACTTTCAAAAGACGGGGCCGCATATAGAGATAAATAACGAGGAGGGCCGCATAATGTGTTGCATCATTTTACAAGTACACTATTTTTTCACTTTACATTGCATTTTTTCCGTTTTTAATCAAAGTTGATGTCAACAACAACATACTCCATTACCTCAAAGGCTTCCGCTCATTACGTGATAAAGGGGGTCAGATATACGCAGCCTGACCTCTATGTTTAAAACATAGAAACTGTCTCTGAATGACCCATGATGAACGTCGAAAGTTGCATTGACTAATTGTTACTTCACAATTGAACAAAGCACAGACAGTTTAAAGAATCATTTTGCTTTATTCCATCATATCCCAAAACCAAAAAATAGTAAATCTTTAATTCCATCCTTCTGTGAAAACTCAAAGTTGATGTCATGTGATTAAATACATATATAAACGTACAAAAAATCAATAAATATAAATGATATACCCCTGAAATATTTTTCCTAGGGAACTTAGTAAAGAGCAAGGATATAGTACCGTTAGATGCTTAGTAACAAGACAAATTAGGTGAACCCACTAATTTTTGTCTTGGAGAGGACCTAACGTAATGGTCGGTGATCAGTAATTCACTTGAGGAATCCCATCATATTGCTAATATTGTTGTTTTCCCTTTTCTTTATTTCTTCCCCTAAAATTGTTGTTAATTACATAGGATCAATAAAAGTTAATTTGGTTACGTTATTATTGAGTTTGAGAAGGAGAGGGGTGGGAGTCGAAATAATCATGGTCTATGGGTTAACTTGTGCATACCTCAACACTCTTCGGAGTGACCTTGCAATTTGTACTTGAGACTTCCATATTGGAGGTCGAAACTCTTTGCTAGTGAAAGTAGAGAGAATAACTTATTCTCTATCTACCTATCAAACATCTTAAATGTTATACGAAAATTAATACATGAATAACTTATTTCTATAATAATATTTACGTAACTCTAACCACCTACCAACGGACACATAAAGGATTCCATTTAAAATGGATTTGGGCCCACAATCACATTTATTAGGATATGGACTTTAAGGCCTGAGTACGATTGGTCCATAAATTAATCCTTGCTTAAAATTTCTATTTGCCATCATAATCTTTCAACCTATGCTTGTCGGACAAGGGTCCACAACGACACACTTTCGGCCTCCCTAAAATTCTTTATCACAATACAGTTAAAATTGATTGAGAATTTGAGTGAAATGGATAATGGGATTTCACAAAGCAACCAAACCAATTCCTATCATTTCACAAGAAAATGGTATATTTTGAGTGTATGGAGTGGATGGATGGACAATCAAATACTTAATCCGATGAGATTATGGTAGGATGGATAAGTTCCATTAACCCTTCATTAGACGTTTTAAATTCGGAACACTAAAAGGAATGAATTAAGAAAAATGATGCATTCGTTGACTTTGTGTGTTACTAGTACCTTGGATACTTTTTCAATCTTGTAATTAGTTATATGCTCTATTTGTTGTTATGCTATGTATAATGAATAATACATGAAAATCATGATATTAGAATTGCAAGAGGTTTTGAGCATGGATAGCATGATTAAGGACAAAATTGCCTCAAAAATTTTTTTTATATCTTTTCCACCATATTAGTGGATGGTATTTTTCAAAACAATAGTATCTGTTTTTAGAACTTAATGCAAGTTATGTTCAATACACCAAATCAAACATAAAATATATAAAGAATAATCTTACTATTACTAATACATCATATTCAACACTATTCTTATGCATCCTACCAAATGACCCCTAAGTGATAAGAGGTTGCTCAGTTAGACAAATACCTCCAATCTTAAGGTTATAGGTTCAAGACTTAAAAGTCGCCTCCTAAGAAGGAGTAAATAAAAAAGAAAGAAAATTCAAGCACTAAGAATAGAAAATATCCTAGTAGAGTGAGTATCTCTCTTAAATGGGCCCAATGAGAATTTAGATTTGTTGAGTAAGTTTTGATGGCTAACAAATTGAATGCATACAACTGGAGTTGGGTAGATTGGTTTGTTCGGGATTTCCTAACTGACCAAACTAATCCCTAATATTTCACGAGGGAAATGGTCAATTTTGAGTTTTTAAAGTGGACAGACAAACAAATGCTTGACGAGAAGTCTTCAATCACATGTCTTGGATTCAAACATTAAGAAAGGGAAAAATTCCTAGGAGAGGGAATCTCCTCTTAAATGGGCCCAAAGGCACGTGAATTTGGATTAGTCAAGTTGTTTTTTGAAATGCTAGATGGTTAAAAGAAATTAGGAATGATTACATCTAGATTTGGACAACCCGGCATCAATAATATACAGTACAACTCAGATAATATCACATTCTTGACAGAGAAAAAAGTTTGTTAACTTTTGACAAAAAGTACAAGGAATTTACATTTTTACAGAGGGAGTTGAGAAGATTGCATGAAGATTTGGGAGGTTTGAATTTCACTTTAGTAAACTGAGTGGGAAATACTGCATGACTTGTGTCAAAAGTTTCAAAAGCATTCATCCCAGAAATCTCATAGCATAGGTTGAAAAGGTTGCTTAGTACACTAATAAATGGTTTAGAGCAATTACCTCCCGGTGAAAGACAATTGGGCGAGTGTCAGATCTGCAGTTGACAAAGTTCCAGACTGATCAACATCGAGACTTTCAAATTCCTTCAATACAGCGGCGACGTCGTGTTGGTTGATCTTCCCCATCTCCTTAAGTTTATAGATAACAAATTCTGCAGCCCTTTGCAATTGACAAACAACAGGAGACCAGAATTATTTGAGTGAGTCTGGAATAATACATGCAAGGACCAAAAGCTAGGAAAGTGAACAATCTAACAAAAAACAGCCATGTAACGACACTGATAAAGAGAATAAGGAGTCATCATTTAAGTGGTTCCGTCAACTTGATCTACGTCGACAGATCAGACTAGTGCAGACTACAACACCAAATACATGAATTAAATGGATCAAGAAGGGTCTTCGCAAGCTAATTATAGGCACATGCTTTAAAGTTGAATGAACTTACCCTACAACCCCATCATCATCAAGATCAGCTTCCTCCAAATCCACATTTGTCGTCCTTCTTGAAAGAACCCATTTCACAATCTCCTTCCGTCTCTTTTCCGTGTTCCATTCAGCAACATAAAGGAAAAATTGACCCAAACAAAGAGTGCTTGTCAAAATCCAAAATATAGCAAAAATGCGCCCTCCTTTGGTTGAAAAACTTTTGTCTCCATACCCTAATGTGGTGATGGTAGCACAGACACAATAAAAGGAATCTATGGCATCAAACTTTTCAACTCTAGCCAAGACCACTGTACCAACGACTATGAGCACTATAAGGAAGGCTGCTAACATGAAACACTTGTACCTTACTTTGTTTTCTTCAATCTCCTCTAAAATTTCACTAGGACCAACTCTACGACCCATATGCAGTGCTTTAATCAATAGCATTTCTTGCTTCTCCACTAAGTAGTCTGCTGCTTTGCTTAGGACCAGTCCAACAAGTGCCATCCCAGAGAACACAAAGACATATGCAAACAGTTTAGTAGCTGCACTGTTAGGCACCATATCACCATAGCCAACTGTGGTCATTGTCACAACACAAAAGTAAAGGGAATCAAGTACACCATCTATTTTCTTTCCCTTGATCTTGCTTCTAACAAAATAAAAGCAAATGGTACCAATACCCAAGTATATAACCAAGTAAATGATAACTTTCCTAATATTAGGGTGGAGTTTGTCCGACATCGATTTAGAACGTGGAAGTGATTGGTCGTTCTTTATTTCATTAATTTCCACTGGAGCAATTAGGCCTGCAGGAGTACTTTTAGATCGGCGAAATCTTTTTCTCCCAAGATCAACCATATGGTGGGTTTGATGCAGCTGATACAACAAGGGCTGGGTTGTTTCCCTGTTAGTCATCCTGGAAGCCTCGAGAAATCCTGCAAGAAATCGTGGCCACTTAAGAGAAGTCCTTTGATTTAGTAAATCATGACTGATATGTTAGATGATTTTCATTAGCCAGAGAGACTTGTCTTCAAATACCAAAACACTTACAAAAACACTTTTTCTTTTTCACGATTTTCATATGCAAACAGTACCTTGACTGTCAATTATTAATTCTTACACTATGATGTGTCTAGAACCTTAACACATGCCATATGCAACAGCATCAAGTAAGAACTTTCTAGGATAAGTCCGCCACAACTGGGTTAACAATCAATAGGAGTATTTTGACATGAGTTTAAACAAATTTTGATGAATTAGAGTTAGGGTTCAATGACGATAAATCTTTGGGTTGCAGCTGCTGAGGGAATTCACTTAGACTAGACAGCTAGCTCACATAACTACTGATTTCTCATGAATATTGAGAAAGCTCTGGCCAGTAGAACACAAGAATGGTACTTGATCATTCTCTCTCAAAAACACAGGGAGATGGAAAATCAAATGCATCTAGGCACCTAAAACTCGCAATGATAACAAAACATTAGATATTAGATATCTAATCTAAGCGGTCACTGTAAAGTTGGACTCATCCTATTTGTAGCTGAAACATCCTAACACATTTCATTACATTATTTACAAGTCAAGTAACTAAACTCAAGGGTTCTCTGGCAATATTAGTTCTCTTCTACGTGCTCTTCGTAAAAGAGTTCGTTTTCTTTATATATCTCGTCCCTTGTACTATATTGTGTTAGTTACATGCTAATCATATCTGTGAAATAATTAGTGGCCCTGCAACAGAGAATCAAAAGATCTAGTTTCCAATTCCAGAGACAGAGATATAGTAACATATATGTCCTTGATTGACAAACTTGTTCTGGCAACTACCCTATAATTACGAACTGTAATGAATTTAAATATTTTCTTTAACATTTCTTGAGGTTAATCCAACTCTCTGCGTGAGACTTTAACAGAAAACAATCAAAAAAATATCCTAAGTCACACGCTTACAGCCTATACCTATCAGTCTCAATAGTACATTATTCGATTAAGTATACCATTTTAAATGGTTCCGTAAAGATCTAAACATCCTACACAAACGTACTTCCTATATCTTTGCAATTAATTAAAGGATTTTAACTGAAATCATGAAGACATAAATGTTCTCACTAACACGCCTATGCTTTACATAATAGAATGAAACATATGTCAAATGAGAAACAACTACATCCCACAACCTATGCTAATAGAAGGTAACAAGTACCCTATTGAATTAGCCAAAGCGCATGGAAGCTGGCCGATAAACTACAGTTATCGTAAAAGGAAAATATAGACACAAAGAAAGATACTAAAGTAGTTTTCATGGCAAAATTGCTAAAGAAATACCAAAATTCAAACCCTGGTGACTAGAGGCTGCTAAACTACAGTTATCATAAAAGGAAAATATAGACACAAAGAAAGATACTAAGGTAGTTTTCATGGCAAATTTGCTAAAGAAATACCAAAATTCAAACCCTGGTAACTAGAGGCTGAATAAAACTAAGTTACCAAACAGAACACAAATTTACTCTCAACTCCCCACCACTGCCACTATATTTTTAACAAACATACCCAGTCTAGTCCTACAAAGTGGGATCTGAGTAAGAGTAGTGTACGGACCTTATTTTTACCTCGGAGGACAAGAAGTAACTATAACAAAATAATGCATAACAGAAACGGAATAAACGAAAGTGAAAGCATAACAAAACATTCTGACCAGTAACTATAACAAAATAATGCAATAATTGAAGTACACGAAACAACAAGCAGTAACAGAAATGGAAGGACAAGAAGCTATATCTCAAATTCCCCTATTTTTTGTTTGTTTGTTTGTAGTTTGTATGAATTATGCCATAGCTAACTTTTAACTACCGCACCCGCGTTAAACTGGAAATAACATTATACAAGTTAGATCACAGTAACCTCACAACAACACATCAGCCCCGCAGATACACCAAAATCGCAAATCAATAGTTTCCTACAAAAAATCAGCGAGCATGCATTCATAGCTTTACACTCAAAGAAGGATCAAGTTTACAATAATAAATAAATGAAATAGTAATATGAAATTACCAGAAAAAAATCAGAATGTTTCGGTCCTTTCTTAAACCCTGATTTCTGTTAGGAAATTGCTGGAAAGAGCTCGAACAAGTAGCTACTTGGCATGAATTGGAGCTTCAACTTGCAGGGGTCTCCTTCCTTCGGTTTCTTCCGATGAACTGTGATCACGTTCAGATTCCTCGGTTCCCTTATAAGAGCTGTAGCCATTTGCCTTTTCCTTTGTTCTTCCCTCTCATTCGGTGAGGGGGAAACTAAATTTTACGGAAATCTTACCAAACAGATCCTAAACTTTGGAACTCTTATGAGAAGAAACTATTTTTAATAAAGTGAAATAATATTTTGCAAAAATATGAATAATATTCATGATTTAAAATGTTGAAGGGTGTGTTTGGTATGAAAGAATGTATTTTTTTGAAAAATAAATAAGTTTTTAAACTTATTTTTTGATATTTGATTTAGTAAGAAAAAAATATTCTCTCAAAAATATTTAGGTATAATTTAGACAAATACTAACTAAACTTTTGAAATAGATCTTTACCTTACCCATTAACACAAGTCAAGACCCATAGCCCGACGTCAACCTCGATCATGATTTGGGACTCGACTTCCTATTATGATCTCAACCTCGATGCAAAACTTAATTCTTGTTCCAACCCAAACTATGACTTTGGACCTAGTTTTGATGATTATTCAAATTGAGATCAAAGCTAGGGGTATGCAAATCAAACTAGTCAATAGATTGAAGTAAAAAAATGCTATTGATTTATGGATATTGGATTAATATATTTTTAATGGTCTTATAAAAAATTATCAGGTTATCGGTTTGATTCTAATTTTTTAATTGGATTAATTATAGTATATGAACATTCAGCTAAAATAATTATTAATAAAATGATCATTCGTTGTATAGATATGTATGATTAATGTATATTTTATGTATAGTCAAATAATGTTTATTTTTTTTGAATATATCATAATATACACTTAATGTATAACTCTTGCACAAGTAATCTACATTGTATAGTTGTTGAATATTTTCTATGACTTTTGACAAGTTATATTGCATAGTCATGCATATATTTTATGATTTTTGGCTACTTTTGTGTAAATAAAATATGACTATATTTATTGCAAATTAATTAATTTATTGTATACATTTAAAATGATCCCTTTTTAATATTGGATTATCCAGTAATCCAACCCATTGGGATATAGTAATTTATTACTTTACCTTTATATAAATGTTACATATTGATTATACCTTTCAATTCATGCTTGACAATGATTTTGCACTCACAAAAATAAATTATTTTATTTGTGATGCACTTGTATAGTTTCTTTCATGTTAGTTATAATTATTTTTATTTTATGAGCATTTTATAAAATTATATTATTGTTCCATCTCACCAAAATATTGGAGAAGTCATATATTTATATTATAAGTATTTTTTATTGGATAAATGAAAATCAAATCATTAAGTACCTGATAAACAAAAAATTGATAAAAAAAATGTTTCATTGATTGATTATTGGTTTCGCATATTTTTAAAAAATTGAAAATCAATTAAATTTAACAAATCATGTATAAAATTTAATCGAACCTACTGATGCACGCCCATAATCAGAGATCTTATTCTAAGTTAGACTCAAATCTTGATCTTGAGTCAAAAATTAATATCAAATTGAGATTTTCATTAAAATTAGACACAAATCTCTAATCAAAGTCAGGAGCGGAGTTAGAGAGTTAGGTCCTAGGTTGGGGTTAGGATCTAATAGTTATCTTAAGGTCGGGAGTCGAGGATTGAGTAAGGACCGAGTTGAGAGTTGAGTCTCATATCAAGGTCGAAAGTGAATTTTGAAATATATATATTTCTTACTTTTATATAGGAAAGTCATTGTTTTAAAATTGACCCCCCCCCCCCCCCCCCCAAAAAAAAAACTTTTTCAAAATATTTAAACCAATTAAATATAACAAAATTAACAACATTTTCTAGAAAATGTTAACCTCCCATGCCAAACACACCCTTGTGTGCTAACTTGCGTCCGCGCGCAAAACTTCACATTTATAAAGCTGGGTTTTACCAGTTTTCAGAAAACGTGAACCTGCAGAGCAAGAGAAAGAAAATGGAGGGAAAGCGCTCGAACACGCAGCCACTAACACTCATAAGGAAAATCAAAGGTCGATACCTCTTCCATTACACTTCAATTGTATCCTGAAATATTCATTGCGATTCTCGCGTTCAACGCATTGTTTCTGAACGAATCGTCTTCACGTTTGAACCATATATAATTTGTTTTTGTTTTGCAGGATTTACTCGTTCCATTGTTGAGGATCTCGCTCGAGGTAGGGCACCATTGATCTACATCGATCGGTTCAGAAATTACTGCACTGACACTTCTGGAAATTGGTAAGAAGCAGCAGAAGCTTGTATATGTGAAATTATCAGTCGAAGTTAAGCTCAGTGAAGTATTTTTGCTTTTCCTTTTCTTCTTTTTGGTAGATCTAGTTGCAAACAGTGAATGTATGCTGCTGTTTGAAATTTCGTTGCAATTAGAGTTCTGGAATAACACAGAAAAGTAACAGTGAATTGAACTGGTAATTTCCTATTAATTTTAAAAGAACTACATGGATCAGTTCAGTAATTGCTGTACTGACACTTCTGGAAATTGGTAAGACGCAGTGTATGAGTGAGTATATGAACTTGTTAATCAAGTTAAGCTTAGCAAAGTGTTTTTTTTCCTTTCTTCATATGGGATGATCTAGTTGAAAACAGTGAATGTGTGTTGCAGTTTGAAATTTCATTGCAATTACTATTTTAGAATTCCTGCACGAAAACTTATATTGAATTAAACTGTTGATTTCTTATGAATTACTAATAACACTACCTTGATTGGTTCAGAAATTTCTCTACTAACACTTCTGCTAATTGGTTAGATGTGTATGTGTGTGAGGATGTTACTTGGTAGCTTGAGTTTATGAAATTATCAATCAATTTAAGCTTAGCAAAGTCTGTTTCTTCTTTACCATCGTTTTAGAAGATCTAGTTGTAAACTATGAATATGTGCAGTGGTCTGAAATTATGTTGCAAATAGTGTTTCAGAATTCTGACTCAGAAAATGAGACTTAATTATTGTTGATTTCCTATCTCCTTATTGAAACACAACAATATTTGGTTCCTTTCTATATTACAAGGCCACCAAAGAGATTATCCTTGATGTAATTGAACTGAAAATTGCAACTGATGAAGATCCATATAGGTTTTAATGCTGCTTTAAGATATTGCTATAACTGGGCTTGGTAGATTATTCTGTGGAACTTCAGATGGTATGCCCCTAAGCCCCCTCAACACAACCCCTTCCAAAAAATAAAATGTAGAGAAGAAACGAATTGTTTTTTTTTAAAATGCCTTTCTCTTAAGAAGAATGAGTACAGTCTATACTGCGAGATTTGTTCGTAGAAGCCATATCCTATTCTGAGAGACTAATAAGTACTAGTAGTATTGGTTTTGTTGAACAGAGTTCTAAAAACATTGAAGTTTACGGAAGTGGGAGTTTGAATGGTTAGTTACACCATCCAAATGTTCTGATAGTATTAATGGTCTTTGTTTATTTTATGTAGCTCTTGCAGCTCTGGTTTGTCGACCGGCAAGGAAGCTATATCCTTGAAGAGGGAATGCCATGCACATAGGCTTGGTGAGTCTAGGGAGAGGACACAGTACTTGTATTTTCATCTACTAGTCCTCACATAGTTGGACAAGAAATTATATGATCGATAAGAGGGTAGGAATGATAATTAAAAGTTGCTATCCTTCCTGAAAAATGACAAAATTACCAGGAGAACTATTTCCCCATTTACTTGACTTCTCTGTACTTTTGTTTTCCTATATCAGCCTCCCTTTACTTGAAGTTACACAGGATGCACCATGGGTGGAGGGTGGGGTGAAGTCAAGATTTCTCTCTCAATTTTCTTTTCTGTTTGGTAGAATCAACTTGTTGAAGGCCATTTGCTCTCCAATCTCCTTGACATCCTAGAAACTTGCTAGATTAATTCCTCTCTATGTTTTTGTTTCAGATGTTCTGTTGAGAGTTCTTCTAATAGTTCAACAACTTCTGCAAGAAAACAGGCATGGATCAAAAAGAGACATATATTACATGCATCCTACTGTTTTTAAAGGTAAATGTGGATTGACCTCTGGTGTTACAATGAATCCTCTTTTCAGAAGAAAAATTCAATTCTAGGTGCCCCAGTGTAGTTAATTCCCTGTTAACTTTGTCGGAAATGGTTGGACTTTATGTACTCTAGAATCAGTTTTGAAATATTCATATGATTGGTTATGAATTTTTTCTTCCATGGAAAACACTTAAGTACTGTTGTATAATCAACTTTCTCAGTCGCTGGAAATCTGCTATGATTTAGATCTCTAACACAAAATTTATATATACAAAGGTCACCTCCTCCTTATATGCTTCATCGTTTTCTCTTGCACTCTGTAATGCAGAGCAATCTGTTGTTGATCGGGCAATTAATGACATCTGCATCCTTTTGCAATGCAGTCGGCATAACCTTAATGTGGTATGTCAATCTACTTTCCTCTCCATTCAAAATAGACTCATCTTTTTTATGTATATCCATATGTCCCCACTGTTCAGCTGAGCGTTCACAGTCTCTTCTATTTTTATTTAGTTACATGTTCATTTTTCACAGTGGAGGATTCAATTAGGGTTCAAAATATTGATTAATTTAGAAATGGTCATTCTGCTTTACTTATATATGCTTTTGACACGTGAAACAGTAGATCACAAGTATCTGACCCCGTCTTCTCCATACCATGGGGAGTTGGGGAGGGGTTTACTTGTATAGTTAACTAGAAGGACGTGAATACTGTTCTTGTATAGAATTTGAATATCGATTTCAGAGAATGAAAAGGATATTGCTGGACTAGGGTAAGAACATCATTCAAATGATTAGTTTATTCTCCTTTCATTGCTATTTTTTTTTTAAGAAACTTGACCTTTTTATATTTTTTTATGCTTGCCTCTGCAGGTGTCTGTTGGAAATGGGTGCGTACCTCTACACAGTTAATATTGCCTTGCAGGAGTGTGCTTCCAGACACATACAGTTTGAGTTCATTATATGCTATATTCTCTCTCATACTTCACATTTATTATTTGCAATCTTTTCTTCTTGAAAATTTCAAATGTTTCTTCTTCAGTTGATTATGTTTATACCTCCTGCATTTGTCTGAATGTCCCTTCATATGTGTCTAAATTCCTCTTTGGGGAGCAAAGTTACTTCATGCTTAAGGGATTTGACATAGTCTGTCATGTGACAATAAACTTTTGTACTTTGAGCAAGGTAAAATTTTATAATAACCCAGAGAAAGCATGTGAACTCTCAAGGATTATTATTGCATCATCATCTTTGGCCTACTTTTTAAATTATTGGCAGCACGTGTAGGTCTAGTTTAAACTGCTCGCCAGTGAAAGTCACAATAAATGAATCTACTGCTGTTGCATTTTGCTCATGACAATTTTCTGTTCCTTAAGATTGATATATAGTTGGTTTTCTTCTTTGTTTATATTATAATAGAGTCATGCAATTCTCAGTCTTGAAATTCTTCTTCCAACTATTTCTGGTCTAGATTGGTGATGGGTTGGTTGCGGTATGTGGAATCTGGGAGGAAAATTGACTGCATTAGCAATCCTAACACTGTAAGAATGATAATTAGAAGCTAAGATGGGTTTCTGTAGTTGTGTAACAATCTAATTATTATGGTTCATGCAGGCACACCCGATTCCGGTCCTTGTTGAAGAAGTTGATGGTATCCTTATGAGTATAAGCGTCCGAATTATGGCCACAACATGGTTAAATATGAGCATGAGTTTGTGGACTCCATTCATGTGCATGTCCAAGTTATTGCTAATCATTAAGTTGAATTGATGCTTTGTTATTGAATATATCCTGCTATTTGGCTGTATGGATTGCTTTCTCAGACTATGGCTGTAGGTGTTACTCCCTTAATGCTTGAGCAAGATATTATTAGTGTTGCTCAATACGTGTTAGTTGTGGAAAAGGAATCAGGTAAAACTTATTTATTAGTGGATAAAGGCTATAATAGAGTCATGAAAGGTATTTCTAGTTCATAAGTGAGACCACTATTTGTTGTTCATCGTGCAGTTTTCCAGCGACTAGCAAATGATCAGTTTTGCAATAGGAACCGTTGCATTGTGATAACAGTACGCATCTTTTGTTTTCTGAGAGCTTCCAGATATATTTGGCTCCATAATTTCTTTTTAACAGGGAAGGGGTTATCCTGATGTCCCCACAAGGAGGTTAGGCCCATGTTGCTCACCTTGTTAGACTCGTTGTAGTTGAATCAATTAGTCATATTTCTGTATTTGCATGTTGCTTGCCTGTGGCAGGTTTCTGCGTCTCCTGGTTGACAAGCTGCATTTGCCTGTGTACTGCCTGGTAGATTGTGATCCATATGGCTTTGACATCTTAACTACATACAAATTCGGTTCTTTGGTAAGGACTATTCAATGTGGTGTTATATGATGTGAACACATTTGCTAATCTTCCTCCTTTTCACTGTAGCAGTTTACACTTCCATTCTTAATTAGTCCAAACTCTAATGTTCGCATTTCTGAAAGAAAATTCTGATACATTCTTCAACTGTTTTCCTATCAAAAGCTATCAAGCATTTATTCTTTTCTTGATAGTAATCTACGTGAGACACTAAGGTTGAAGTTTATATAGCTTTTAGATTAGATGGATTGATAATTGGATGTTTTATTCAGTAACATTTGTCTGTGTATGATTTTTGAAGCAAATGGCTTATGATGCAACATTTTTACGAGTCCCTGAGATACAATGGCTTGGAGTATTTGTACAGGATTGCGACAATTATAGAATTCCACAGCAATGTCTCCTGCCATTGACTGTAGAAGGTAAAACTCACACATTTATTAACTCATTTCATTATATCTTTTAAAAAACAACTCCTCAGAAATGACTGGTTGTGTAATCTTGTCAGATAAGAGGAAAGTCAAAGCAATGTTACCTAGATGTTATTTGCAAAGAGAAGTACCAAAATGGAGGTACAATTTTATACTACTAAGTAATGTTAATGCCAGTATATACTTATCGTCGGGTTCTCAAGATATTCATATGACTCTTCTCCACGCCCTAAGGTTTGAACTGGAGCTGCTGTTGCACAAAGGAGTTAAGTTTGAGATTGAAGCATTGTCTGTGCATTCAGTCACTTTCTTGTCCCACGAGTATCTACCATCAAAGATCCACAGTGGAGGGTATATCTGAATCTTTTCCATCTTTGTTCGGTATTTTAGCACGAGAAGTTCAAATCTTTTTTCGTATGCTCACGTATATCATTTGAAAGAACAACCTTAGCAATAACTTTTGTCAAAATTTACGACAATGGTTGTGGATATCTAGCTACAAATGTGCATTGACGTTAAAGCAATTGGATTGAAAGTAGTTACATAATCTAAAATTTTGCATTTAGCTTGTTATGACACTACCTGTTGGCCGTTGCTTTGACCGTGAAAGTAGAGCCACGATAAAGGTGTAGAAATAACTATATAGACAACAAGGAATACAAATTTCTACGAAGGATTTAAGTTATATGTACCGATAAAGCAATAACATGTTTGTAACTCTTTTTTTCAAGTTACCAATTATTGTTTATCCATGATTTACATGTAAATACTTTATTAGTGATTTAATCGTATGAATGGTTTCTTTAAATAGTGTATTTTAATTTACGCTTAGAAGAATTTGAGTTATATGCATAAAAAAGCACCATTTGACTTTGAGATGAGAAAGAAGGTGCTTCTTGCCCCACCTGCAAACCTAAAGTGGTTCAATGACTCAAATATAGTCAATCAAGAAGGCCATAAGACCCTTGCAGAGTTTCCCAACAACATAGAGCTTGGGAAGCTTGCATGGTATTTGATTTGTCAAATACATCATTATTGTATACTCTTTCATATATAGTGCAACCCAATTTTATTTTTTACCTTAACTTTAGGCATAATGTATAGATAAACATTTTAATTTGGATTTAATCCACAACTATATACTCCAACTTTGAAATACGCAAGACACTTTAACATGGTCTAAAGTTGGCCTTACAAGATCCCATCTTTGAGAATGCACTCCCTTAAAAATGTAGAAATATATATTTTCAAGGTTAAGGTGCTTGTGAGACGCAACTATCTCAAGTTGAAGCCTCTTGATGGTCTTAAACTCGCAATGAAAATTGGGAGTGTGCAACTATTAGCGAAGATCAAGTTAAAAGTATCTATCTATAATATTAGTGAAGGTCAAGGTTAAAGTATCTATAGAAGGTCAAGTTAAAAGTATATATCTGTAACACTTAATTATTTAAATCAAAGAGGATATGTACGTATTAATTGGCCGAGATGCAAGAACCCATTGGGTTGAGTTTGAACAACAATAAAATTTCTTCTTAAAAGTTAAACAGCCAGACTCCAACACATACTCAAACTCATTCATGCTCAGACACAAACTTGTCTAATGCAAATCACTTTTTACCTATACAATTGAATTGCTAAAGTAAATTTATTTTATTAACCAAAATTAAGTATGACTTTGAAAAATAATTTTTGATCTTTGATCTTATTTTATATGACTTCCTTGTGGATTGATTTGAGTATAATGAAAATCACCGTGTCATAAAATTAGTACAAAATCGTGGTAAAGATTTGATTTATAAAATACTCAAAATAATACCCAAATTAAGAGAATTTAGTACTTGGTTCTGGTACATGAATATGGTAATAAAATCTTTAATTTAATTATCCAATTTTCTTTCTTCTTTTATTCATTAGGGAATGTCTTCTTAAACATACAATAATTCCACCTCAACTTATTTTGCACTCGTTAATAATTTGTCCTCCATTTTTTTTCCTCATCAACTCTATTAGCTCTTTCATTTGATTCGATGGAACCATTTGCTGAATTGGTATGTTTCACTTTCATAAAAAATAACATAAAATTTCTCCTTTTTAGTGAAAAAGTTGTAAATGTTTATTGATATGTCTTTTTTAGGGATGTATTTTGAAAGTGGATGTTCATTGTGATGCATGCAAGATGAAGATGGTGGACGTATTGAGTTCCATATGTGGTAATATATTCTATATACATTTGTCTCTTAGTAGATCTTTTTTCTTATTTTGTAATAATTGCACTGTTAGAGCTTGTTTACTTGCACCTCGACTAAATCCATCTCTACTTAATACTAGATAACTCTATCTACCAAGTGTTAAACAAATAGGAAGAAATCACCTAGTGTTACGAAATAAACTTCCATGGTTTATGGCTCTTTGAACTTGAAGATATATAAAGGAAAATATGATTAAACATGCTTCTCCTATTCACCCCTTTTTATGCAAATCTGAAAGAGTGTAATTTAATATTGTTATAAAGGTCACTAAATATGTATCCAAGGGAGCCAAAGGTTCTAGTAATAATAGGATTAAAAGGATGCAAAGAATATCACTCCTAGAGCAATTTCAAGGTAACCTTCACTTATGTTTAGCATATTTTTTTAAAGATTTGCTAGTGCAATGGGGGTCATGGAAAGGTAAGGTAAAGGGGATAGTGAGAATTGAACCTGCATCTGTTGTGTTGAAGACTACTAGTTGTTGTACCCATGATCAAGAGAACTAGTAGAATATTTGTTTAAAGATGATTAAATCGTCTTCAAAACGTGTAAAATCATCCATGAGCACACGTTAAGGGTCTTCAAGAAGAGAAGACAACTATAGTTTATTTGCTATTAACACATTTTAATTTATTCGATAGGTGTTTATTCTGTCACAATAGACTCTGAAGATGGGACAGCCAAGATTTCTGGTGAAGTTGATCCGAACCTCCTCTTGAGGGCATTGTCAAGATCAGGCCTTGGAAACCATGCAGAGGTGAAATGGGTGAGACTTAAGCACCCAATGTTGAGTAATGGTCATATGACTGATGGCTATGGATCCTATAATCATGGCTATGGTTCTTATAATCATGGCTATGGTTATAACAGTTATGGTCATTGTCATGGTCATGGACATGGCTATAGTTCTATTGGTAGTCCTTTTATGCATAGAAGGTCGTTGCCCGAATATAATTATGGCTATGGGGGATACCACAATCACCAATATCCTTTCAGGGGCACTGCACTAGACTCGTATGCCACCAACTATTACTCCGGTGCTCTGCCATCACCTAGGTATGTTCCAACATATGAAGATGACAGATTCAACTGTCGCATAATCCTGTCATTGTTCTTAATAGTTATTCTGTATTGTTTCTTATTGTAAGATTGAGATTCTGTTGATGGTGTAGATAGGATTTTCGTCTTCTGTTTCACTGTTGTGGCGGTGTACATGATTTTGCATAAAGGGGTTAAGACAACGTTGATTGTAAGGCTTAACGTCATGTCACAAATTGATATTTGTTTTATACTATTTTCAAGTATAGTTCGTCTATTATACTGTATGTATACATATTGTATTTTGGTGGACATATATATAAGGAAACTCTGTTTGCTGGTGTCGGAGGGAATTCCTTTCCAAGGAGTGTCTCCGCCATTGAACAAAACATATTCACTCAGTTTTTTGAGCATCAATTGTCCATCTGCTTTGTAGACTTCTCCTCCGACCTACATTGTAGACTATATCTGCATAGAGTATTGAGAAAAGTTCTAAATCATGTATGTTCTTCCCTGAATTTGTTTGAGTTTTTCTTGACATCTTATAAATCTTGTCATTGTAGGCCGTACAACAGCTATTATATGTAGAGAACCGGAGAGATTCTTAATGGCTCATTGGCTTTCACCATGAACGTTTCTTCTTAGTTCTGTTTACTATCTATTATATGTAGAGAACCGGAGAGAGTCTTAATGGCTCGTTGGCTTTCACCATGAACGTTTCTTCGTAGTTCTGTTTACTAAGTGAACATCTATATATTTAAAGAGTAGCAATAGTTGAATATCTTTTCTTTGTTTTCATAGTAAACAGCTTTCATCTGCAGCTCAAGTAAATTTGCTTGTTGGATTTCATCAATGTAGCTGATACTTATCTTTGGTAAGTGTACTTGTCGCTGCTTAAGTTCTATGCCTTTTATTGCCAATATATAAAATGAACAGGCTTTACTATGTATAGTTTTTAAAGAACAAATCTAGTACCATCTTCATAGAGCTTTTAACAATATTGCTCGGACTCTTCAAAAGTTGTTGCACTAGTGTTTGATCCTCCAAAAGATGCCCTACTTTTGAAGGATTTGACACGCACCTAACAACAATTTTGAAGAGTCCACACAACACAGCTTTTTCTCGAGAAAAGCCTAGATCAGAAGGGTTGTACATAATCTTACTCTGTATTCCTGTAAGAAATGTTTCAACAACTTGAATGATCTGTTGTATATAATCTTACCCGGTATTCCAATAAAGGGTGTTTTCACAGCTTAAAACTAGGTAATATAGCAACAAGTTTACCAATTACGCTAAGGCTCCCGTTTTGTACTTTTAGAATTGTACGTCCTCCACTAGCTTTGATCATTTGCATCTTTAAGGATTTGATATTTTCATGCAATGATTTACATTCCTCTTGGAAAGACAATTTGATTGTAACAAATCAATGAAATGTCATTCTCAACCCCATAATGGCCTAATAGAAAAATGAATAATGCTGCTTGTCTGATGCACATGATTGTTGTGTGCGTGTATGCTCTTTGATTGCTCTTTGCTATCCTCTTGTTTGGAATTTACATATTATTTGCCTATGATTTTAGCATGATATCTCAGTCAATGTAATGGTCCAGATGTAGCAAAATGAATAGTGATGATTCATATCCCTACCCCATCTAACTTGGGGTGAAAGTGTAGTTTTTGTTGTATCCTCATTTACCGGCTATGTTGTTCGAACTTTTTAAAGTGTTAGTGCGTGTGTGTTGAATTTGTCAAAAATATTGTATTTTTAGAGAATTCGACATGAGTGCGGTACCAAAAATGAAAGGCAACTTAATTTACCATATGTCATCCAAATGTACAATAATAATATATTCATTATATTCCACAAGTGGACGTACTCATAGCTCAAACATTGTACTTTTGTGTTTACAAAAACCCCTTAATATGTATATCAATACTTTAAACTAAATTCAATAAGATGTGTTTTCTAGAATTCATAATCTCAAAATCCTAGCTAGTTCCACCCTTTACTTAAACATGGGTAGTTTATGAATTTATCTGTTTGCAACAAATTTTAAAAGTGACATAAATTTTATTGATAACAATGTAAGTATGAATTTGTTACTCCCTTAATTCTTCTCTCATATAATACCCTTTATATCGGCATGAATTAGGGTTTAGGGTTGAGTAGCCTCCTAGAAACCCTGACCGAAATAGGACTCATCTTGTAGAGTCCTACAAAATTTTGATGTCTACAAATGCCCCCTGTTCAAGGCTTGTCGAAGTGTAGACTTGATGAAACTCTAAGACGAGGCCTGAAGTACTCGCGGCTTTTAGCTTCAGATTTGCAAATTTGATTTATGAGAGAAGAGATGACGGGCAGATTTGGTCCCATTGGGCTTGCCAGTTTATTTGCAATAAATTTTAAAAGTGATAGAAAGATAAATTGCAATCACAAATAAAATATTGAAGAAAAAGAAATTTTATTGATAACACTGTGAGTACAAATCTGTTACTCTCTTGATTCTTCTCTCATAAGATTTTTTCATGATTCTAGGTCATTAGTGACGTATTTCTCAAATGTATGATGATATATTTTGTTCTCTCTATGGTATATTTGAAATGTCTTTTCAAGAGAATATAATACCTTTCGTATATACATGAATTAGTGTCTAGGGTTGAGTAGCCTCCAAGAACCCCTAATTGAAATATGACTCTTTTTGTAGAGTTCTACAAAATTTCAATGTCTACAAATGCCCCATGCTTTAAGACTTGTCGAAGTGTAGATTTGATGAAACTCTAAGATGAGGCTTGAAGTACTCGCGATTTTATAGCTTCAGATTTGCAGATTTGATTTAGGAGAGAAGAGATGAAGAGCAGATTTGGTCCCACTGAGCGTGCTAGTTTGTTTACGACAAATTTTAAAATTGATGAAAAATAAATTACAATCACAAATAAAATATGAAGAAACATAATTTTATTGATAAACAATGTGTGCAAATCTGTTCCTCCCTTGATTCTTCGGTCGTTAGTGGCGTATTTCTCGAACATGGAATGATTTTGATCTCCTTAACCATATTTTGATCTCTCTATGGGATACTTTTGATATGCCTTTTCAAGGGAATATAGTATCCTTTATATAGACATGAATTAGGGTTTAGGATTGAGTAGCCTCTTATAAACCCTAACCGAAATAGGATTCATCTTGTAGAGTCCTACAAAATTTTGATGCCTACATTATCATCCATAAACTTTCATTAATTCTTATTCTCACAACCAAGACTTGCAATTCTTTTTTGAGATTGTGTGTTTTTTGTTTGAAAAGGTGGAACGGCCACGGCCAGAGGGTGATTCAGAATCCAAGATCATTAGGTTGCTCATTAATCTTACTATATGCTTACCTTTTTTATTCATAGTTCAAGTTGAAATCAATGAGTTTAATTGAATCTATTGAACCCGTCCTAGTTAATGATATACTCACTACTTCTTTTCTTGATTTTTCCTATTTACAACAAAGCTAGTGAGATATGTGTAATTGAATGATCCATGGTCAATTTTGGCTATCTAACTTTTCCCTTATTGTCATCTTCTTCCAAATCATTGTAACTTGGCTCATTTTGTTTGTAACGGAGTGCCATATACACATACCATACCCAATCATCATATCTTGACAAAATTGCTAGAAGGAACGATATAAATTGAAGTCATGATTAGGTTCATGTTAACGCGTAATTATCTCTAGATATTATGCCTACTCTAACAAAAGTTAATTGGATGAATATCCAACAACTTTTAAGTTTTTGTTCGTCTTCTTTTTGTTGCTTTTAAGTGCAAAAATTTAAGAAAAAATAATTTCCAAAGGTCATAATCTAAGCCACAAGTAGCAATCAGATGAAGTTCGTCAATATCATGAAGGGGCTTTTTCAGTTGGTCCTTTCTAGATCTTGCCAACCTTTAGGGGGGGGGGGGTTATATAGATTAATTTATAAATAATTTAAAAGTTTTAATATATTATGACCTTAGATAGAAAGAAGTAGATGTCGCGAATTAGAGTAGCAGGCTAATTGATAGGGTTAGGTGGATGCATGACTTTGCGGTATAGTAGGGTTAGGTGAAAGGACGTGTTTTTTTATCATGTATTCTCATTATCATGTCATATTATGTGTTAGTTTTATCATATTTACATATTGCCATGTGCTATTCATTATTAGTTGGTCTTTCTGTTCCTTTCCCTTTCCTTTCTGTCATATCTAGTTCTTTCTGCTTATGGGTTTTGAGATGAGGGTTCTCAAGAAACATTCTCTCTACTTCTATGAGCTAGTGGTAAGATCTGCGTATATTCTACCCTTTTCAGACCCCACTTGTGAGATTTCAC
>JAOTQJ010000099.1:22715124-22725576 GCA_025642045.1 Solanum sejunctum | reverse complement strand
AAAAGGACATATATTCATCTAACTTAAACTTAAGGAATCATGACCCCATAGAAGTCATGGTAGGCCTCATTGTAATGTTGATTATATGGTGTAGAAACACATATCCTTTGATAAAGATATTTATATACCACCATTTATACTACTTTACTTGGGTTGTCCAATGTTTCATCATCTGTGTTGGATTTATAATATTTCAGCAGTCCACAAAGTAGTAGTAATAAGGAATTCCAAATCATCAAGAATTAGAATAAACAGATTGTCTTTTCTAATTTGAAGAAATATATGAAAAAACAAAAAACTTATCAAAATCCAAACAAAAAGTAGAAAATGGTTAAAAAAAAAACACTTTAACAGAGTAGAAATCCCCAGTGGAATAAATTCATGTTTGATATATAAGTAGTGATTTAACTGTAACTTTTCAAATTCTTTTGTTTAAGTTTAAAATGAAGAAGTATGACTTATTTAAGAAGAATCATTAAATTTTCATAATTTAAGACATTACGACTGTAATATTCTAGAAATGTTAATTGACTCTTATTCTTCTAAAAACTCTTTGAGATCGTCATCTTTGCAAATTATGCCTACTTTAGAAATGAATTATATACTCCTTTTGTTTCAAATTGATTGAATTTTTGAGATGTTTTTTAAGGTTCAAAATAATTGAATTATTCAAAGTTCAAGATGAATGTTTAAAACTTTTTTCATATTTGTCCTTCCATTCATTGAAGTTTTACATTTTCTATGAAACAAATTACACTACATATTTATGACTCTGCAAAGGGTAATAGTGGAGAGTATGGTTAAAATTTTGTCTTTGAATATTTTTCTTAATATGTGTTTATTAACTCACAAATTCAATTAAAATGAGACGGAGGGAGTAATATCTTTTCATTAATTACAATTGTTTCATTTGCTAGTTTCCAACAAACGGTAAAGAAAATTAATTTGCTAACATCATTGTTCTTACGTTTAGGATTAGAACAAAATTGATAAGGATTACTATTTAATATTTAAATAATTAAATTATTTTAATATTTTAATTAAATATAGAGGTAAAATAGTAATCTACCTTGCAATCTGTTGTGATTTCAATTAGCTAATGGTATTTAATATTTTATTGTTATTGGAATAGTTTCAATCTTTGTTCACAATTGACTAAAGCGTATCCTCTTTGATTAAGCACAAAAGATGCACATTACTTTCTTGTTGATTTCATTTTTTTGGATGAATAAAGTGACTTTTTGAGATTAAAAATATAGGTTGAGTGAATATGAGAAAAAATAATTAAGTAATAATAGGAGTATTTTTGTTCAATTTAGTATAGTTAAAAGCATATTTTTACCATTTTCCAAAAATATTATCATTCCTAAGAAAAAAGAAAAGTCCAAGTCTTTGTCTCTTTGGTGACTTCAAAAAATAATTGGAACGTTGATGCTTAATAATGCTTAACTTATTAATTGGACAAGAAAATTAATAGAGGCATTCCTATGAGTTTCCTCGAAAAGACGTTATAATTAATTCAACAAATTTTATTTTTAGCTCGTTTAATACTCTCTTCGTCTAACTTTATTTGACCCCTATACTATTTTGAGAGGTCCAACAATACTTGTCCATTTTATAAAATCAAGAAATAATTTTACACTTAGTTTTTAATTTACCTTTATCATTAATTATAATTATTTCTCTATTATTTACTACTTCTTAATCCCTGTGTCAAGTCAACAGGGGCCTAGTAAAGTTAGACGGAAGAAATATCTGACTAGATGTATTTGGCCTTCAATTAATTGAACCAGGTATTTTTTTTTCATCCCTTTGTTTTTGAATATTCTCAAAATTATCACGATTACCTCTTGTTCTACGATTTAATTACCTATGTATTATGTTACGCTTATAACTATCTCTACATATATTCAACACTAATATAATTCTAAAAATTTTCCAACTATAACTAAAGTATTTCTTACAAAAGGGTCTAAAAACATATATCTCAATCAATTAAACATTTAAATATGTTTTTTCAAATTATTACTATTCCTAAAAAGAAAGTCTTTAAGTCTTTGTTGACTTCAAAAAGTAATTGGGGCGTTATGCACAAACTTATTAATCGGACAAGAAAAATAATAGACATTACTATGATTTTCCTAGAAAAATTTAATTGATTCACATGGGCATCTTTTATTGTTTTAACATATTGTGGCCAATTGAGAAAACTATGGCCAACTATCCATGTCAAAAGACCAAGTCTTGCAAAGAAACAACCAACTTTAGTTTTGTTATAATTTTCACAAAGAAACAAGAATTGTGGAAATTATTTTTGCTATTTTTTTTGTGGCCCATTACGTATTGGTGCCATTATTAGGATAAGAAATGAATTTGACATAATTGAACCACTAAATAGTAATATCTCTGTTTATAAAAGGACGATTTTGTTTCCTTTTTTAAAATATTTTAATTTTAATTTTTATGTGACTTGTTTAAGGTCACAAAATTAAAAGATATTTTGATACATTTTACATAACTTTAATTAAGAATCACAAAATTAAAAAGTCTTCTTTATTTTCTGAAATTTTGTATCAAGTAAAATCAGATCATTCTTTTTTAAATTGAAGGTGTAATTAATAAGGTAAGGAGTGTTCAAATTCGTATAAAGAGATATTCTCATCCTTAAATAGTTGATGTGGAGAACGAACTTAGTGCTAACTAGGCCTCAAAAATAGTTTACGAGGAGATAATTGTCCAAAGCCATAAAAAGAGAGGCTTCTTACCTAATTGTACAAGTAAAAACTTTCCGATAGATCACTTTAAAGATAATTATTACAAGTTTTAAATGTAATAGTTTATAATTACTACCTTTAACACTTAACTTTCAAGGTATAACAAATCAACATTTAATTAAAATATATGTATTTATTTTTAATTAATATATATATACAATCTAAAATACATAAAATATGATATATATATATATATATTTAAGATTTACCAAAAACGAATTTTACTAACAACATAACTCTATAATTAAGGAGATATATTATTGGTGAAACATTTATCTTCCTTTTATTATGTCAATTTACTCACCCTTTTTTCTTTCCATCATAATCAACTCATATTTTCATCTAATACTTCCAATCGAAGCTTGACTCTTCATCTCCCACCTTTTGCAACACATTCTTCATTCTGTCATAGTCAAATTAAAAAAATATCATGTTCATTATCGTCCAAATAAAAAACAAATAATTTTACAATGCAAAAAAAGAGCAACACATTAGCTACACCCAAAAAAGTCCAAGATTAGATGTAGAATCGGTAGAAATTGAACCGCCAAATTTTCAGCTTTTAAATCAAGCCCCGCCCAAGAATAAGCAACCGGACAACAATATCCTAATTTTACCATCAAAGGCTCGGAAAGGTAAGAAAAGAGTTGGCATGAGTATAAAACAAACAAGCAAAAAATGCAATGGAGATTCAAAGCCCCAACGGAAAGGAAGAATCATACTCCGATTTTGCTAAACAACCTCTAACCAAAAAATTGAAAAGTGTATCAAAGGACGAGTCTTCAAAGTCGAAAAAGCAAAGGCAAATGACAAGATACTTAAAAAAAATCATTTCTTATTTTTTTCTCATTTTTTACATACCAATTTTAGTTTTAAATTTATATATATTTAATATGAGGATAGTATTTAATTCACATTTTTAAACTGACATGTCTTTGTTTTCTATATATTATAAAAGTAATATTTTTTCTGACTTGGTATAAATTTGATATTGTCAATTTACTCTAATCAAGAAACTTCTAATATAGAGTTAGATATAAATAATGTCTGGCTTGCTCTGTGATATTGTCTCTATTTGGTATAAAAATGATATAAATATGATTTTATCCTGATTTGGTATAAAATTTATAAATCTGATTTTTTCTAACTTTGTATAAATTTGATTTTGTTAATTTACCATCAAAGAATTTAATTTTTCAGACGAGGATTTTGACACAATGGAGTATTTGATTTTTCAAAAGAAGATGCTACAAGTTTCAATAAATCTAGTGTTAAAACTTGTAACTCACTATCTACTGCTAAGACCCATAATAACATATCTAATATTTATCATTTTAAAAATTTACTCATTATACAATTGCTTAAAACACATTAACTAAAATGATTGTATGTATAAATAATGTATCGATATTGTATAAATACTATAAATGGTGTATAACTATGTATTACAGATGTAAATACATTATTTATATGACAATTATGCATTGCACCTGTTCATCTTCCTTAACAATGGTTTTTTTCCCAATTAAAACCTCCTTTAAACACCCTAAATTTAAGATATGATTAGCTCCACTTGATATTTCGAGTCCTTTGATATATTGTTCACTAAAAAATGATTCATATTTTCAATGGGTCGAATTTTAAAATTTGAGTTTCGAAGCTCTTCATTTTGTTGAAGTGTTTGAATGGATAACAACATATCCAGTGGAATCTCACAAGTGGGATTTAGGGAGGATAAAATGTACCCAGACCTTGCCACTACTACATATAGATAAAGAAATTGTTTACGAAAGACTCTTGTTTCAAAAATATCAAGCCTCATGAGCAGCGTCTTTGAATGGATAAATATTTAAATTAATTCTTGGAAGAAGGATCTTTAAATAGCTGCATGCTTTTGAGAACATGCATTGCAACTTCACTTAGAATATTTCCAACTTCTTATTACAAAGGGATTTAGAAGTTAAATATTTGTCCATTGTATCCAAATATAATTAAACTTGTCATAAGGCATCATTAGATGAACTGTCAAATTAACAGGGGATGGTCTTTTGAAAAATCTACAACTTCATAGAATATAATTTCAATTTAGCTAGTCTCATTCACACTTAGTGGCCTTCCTTTGCTTATCATTTATACTACTTTTAATTTTCTTGTCCACATGATTCTATTTTGCACGATAATTTTTATAGCTAAAATAAAGTCATGAACGAAGACGCACTATAAATAGACAGTTGCTTCAAAGCAGAGAAATTCTTCAATTACACACTTTCCAAAATACATCATCAGTTCTTGTATTTGCAGCCATGGGATTCTTGAAAATCCTTCTTGTTTTCTTCTTTTGTTCTTTCCCATGGCCTACTATTCAGAGTGATTTCGAGACTTACATAGTCCATGTTGAATCCCCTGAAAGCCTATTTTCTACTCAATCATCATTAACAGATTTAGAGAGCTATTACCTTTCTTTTTTGCCTGAAAGTACAGCAATTAGCTCAACTGGAAACGAAGAGGCTGCTAGCATGATCTATTCGTATCACAATGTGATGAAAGGCTTTGCAGCAAGATTAACGGAAGCACAAGTGAAGGAAATGGAGAAGAAACACGGCTTTGTCTCTGCACAGAAACAGAGGATTTTGTCCTTGCACACTACTCATACTCCAAGTTTTCTTGGTTTGCAGCAGAACATGGGCTTGTGGAAGGATTCCAACTATGGGAAAGGTGTGATCATCGGAGTTATAGACACTGGAATTTATCCTGATCATCCTTCGTTTAGCGATGTTGGGATGCCTCCTCCACCTGCTAAGTGGAAAGGTGTTTGTGAGTCCAGTTTCACCACCAAGTGTAACAACAAGATCATCGGAGCTAGGTCTTACAGACTTGGCAATGGTTCTGCGATAGATGAAAATGGACATGGTACACACACAGCAGGCACCGCTGCAGGAGCCTTTGTGAAAGGTGCCAATGTATATGGGAATGCTAATGGTACAGCAGTTGGTGTTGCCCCTCTTGCTCACATAGCCGTATATAAGGTATGCGATTCTGATGGCAGGTGTTCTGACAGTGATATTTTAGCTGCCATGGATGCAGCTATAGATGATGGAGTAGATATTCTTTCTATGTCCCTTAGTGGATTTCCAGAACCTTTCTATAGTGACAACCTTGCTCTGGGGGCATACAGTGCAACCGAAAGAGGCATTCTTGTAAGTTGTGCTGCAGGCAATATAGGTCCTTTGATTGGGTCTGTAGGAAATGCAGCCCCATGGATTCTTACAGTAGGCGCTAGCACTCTTGATAGAAAGATAAAAGCTACTGTTAAGCTTGGAAATGGAGAGGAATTTGAAGGAGAATCTGCTTATCGTCCAAAGATTTCCAACTCAACATTCTTCACTCTATTTGATGCTGGAAAAAATGCAACTAATGAATTTGAAACCCCTTATTGCAAACCAGAGTCACTCACTGACCCTGCTGTAAGAGGAAAGATAGTCATATGTCGAGCAGGTGGTCGTGTTTCCAATGTTGATAAAGGACGAGCTGTGAAGGATTCTGGAGGTGTTGGCATGATTATCATCAACCCTTCACTTGATGGTGTCACCAAATCAGCTGATGCTCATGTTCTTCCAGCAATGGATGTTTCAGCTTCAGATGCAATAAAAATCCTTGCCTACATGAACTCAACATCGAACCCTGTTGCTACTATCACGTTCCAAGGAACACTAATTGGAGATAAAAATGCTCCCACAGTTGCTGCATTTTCTTCTCGTGGACCAAGTGAAGCTAGTCCTGGCATCCTGAAACCTGACATAATCGGTCCTGGTGTTAATATCCTTGCTGCTTGGCCTAGTTCCGTGGATGACAACAAAAACACCAAATCCACATTCAATATAATATCAGGCACCTCAATGTCTTGCCCTCACCTTAGTGGCGTAGCAGCTCTGCTGAGGAGCGCACATCCTGATTGGTCTCCTGCTGCTATTAAGTCTGCAATGATGACAACTGCTGACACATTAAACCTTGCCACTAGTCCAATACTAGACGAAAGACTCCTTCCTGCTGACATCTATGCTATCGGGGCAGGACATGTTAATCCATCGAGGGCAACTGATCCAGGACTAGTTTATGATACCCCATTTGAGGACTATGTACCTTATTTTTGCGGTTTGAACTACACAAATCGACAGGTAGGTAACCTGTTACAACGCAAGGTGAATTGCTCGGAGGTGAACAGTATCCCTGAAGCACAACTAAACTATCCTTCATTTTCCATATTTGGACTTGGATCAACTCCTCAGACATATACCAGAACTGTGACCAATGTTGGTGATGCTACATCATCTTACAAAGTGGAGATAGCTTCACCAAAAGGCGTTATCGTGGAAGTTGAACCCTCTGAGCTAAATTTCTCCCAGTTGAACCAGAAGTTAACATACCAAGTGACATTTTCCATGATAACCAACAGCTCAAAGCCTGAGATTGTTGAGGGATTCTTGAAGTGGACTTCTAATAGGCACTCTGTCAGAAGTCCAATTGCAGTTGTGTTAGGATTGGATATATAAGTGCATTAAGTACTCAAACACTTGATTTAGTGAAAATGCTGTTTGCTTTCTATGTTTGTTCACATCTATTTGAAGAATATAACATATCATCTTTGATAGAATTTGGTTTTTCCTTTATCATTTCTTTTACTATTACATATTTCATTCCTTTGTCTTTTTTTTTTCTTGAAGAAAGTTTAAAAAGGCCTATTATGCTCAATCATATGTGTTGTTAACAAAGTTAGCATAAGAGTTTACAAAACCTGATTAAAGGATCTGAAGTTAAAAGCCACCACTGTCCCATCAAAAACAAAAAGTCAAATTATGTGGTAATGCTTGATTTTGTCAATCACAAAACTTTCCCCTATTTTTTGGACTTTTTTGTCTTATTCCTTTTTTTTTTTTTACCTTTTAGTAAACCTCTTTTTTCGATTATTTTGGAATTTTTTACTTTTTTTATCAAATATATTTTAGGTAAAAAAAGATTCTCCTAATTTAACAATAATAAAAAAATCTTTTTTATTTAATTTACACTATGTTTATTATAATTAATATTTAATATTATTAAAATAATAATATAATATTTGAAGAAACATAATAAAAAAGATCGCGTACTTAAGCTTAATAATGAAAATTTTGACATGTGGATAGGGCCGTATCATTTCATTTTTAACCGCCGTGTCCGTCAAATTAGAGTAGTTACCAATTCTTCATTTTACGACTAAACATAATCCTGAAATGAGCAAAAGTCAAAATGGTCCCATAAAGCCTCAAACAAAACAAAATAGTATGGGAGGCTCCATTTTATTCTTAATAAATAATTTACCAAACAACAATAACAAACTGATGAAATCCATAAATGGGGTTTAAGAGGATAAATCTTATCACAATTTCATAAAAATAGAGAAATTATTTTTGAAAGACCTCACCTCAAACAATCATTTTAAACTCTCAGTTGTTAAATTCCAAATGGAAAGGAGTAGTAGACGTGCAATCCACTTGAGGGTTGCATCCAGCACGTCTACAATCATATATTTCCCCTGTTGTGATGATGGTTCAACAAAACAGAGCATAATTATGCCATCGCCAAAAACACTGCCCACCAACGTGGTGGCGCCAGATAAATCGCCATCCCGGTCACCTGCTGCTCCAGTTCTCTTGCAACAACCATCTCACAAGAAAGGTCATCAATGGAAAACTACAAAACTCTTCCGGCGTGTGAAGTCAGTTTTCCGGTCATTTCCAGTTATAAACCCTCCATGTAAGATGCCAGTCGGAAACCGGCTCCACGAAGGACACATACACGGAGGAAAACAGATGACAGGAACCCTTTTTGGGTACAGAAAAGCTAGAGTCAATCTTGCAATTCAAGAAAATCCTAGAGGGGTCCCTCTGCTTCTGCTCGAACTTTCAATCCAGACTGGTAAACTTCTCCAAGACATGGGCTCCGGACTTGTTAGAATTGCTCTTGAGTGTGAAAAGAACCATTCCGAGAAACTCAAACTCATCGATGAACCCATATGGACCATGTACTGTAACGGACGAAAAGTTGGATATGCTGTCAAGAGAGGGCCAACAGAGGATGATCTCAAGGTCATGCAGAACCTTCATGCAGTGTCAATGGGAGCTGGGGTTCTTCCTACTGACTCCCCGGAAGGCGAGCTTACTTATATGAGAGCATTTTTTGAACGGACTATTGGATCAAAGGACTCTGAGACTTATTACATGATGAATCCCAATGGCACCACTGGTCCTGAGCTCAGCATCTTTTTCGTTAGGATTTGATATATATGCTACGTACCAACATAAATGTTTTTTATTTTCATTTGTTCATCTTTTGAGTGTACCGTTAATTTCGACTTTATGGTCTTATTTGATTGGCTATTAGACATGTATACATACTTCTGTTTTGCTGGAAACCAACTCTATCCCACTACATACTTCTTTTATCAAAAAGCAATAAAGGGTTAGTTTGCTGGTAATTCTTTAATTGTTTTTGATTTAACTAGGTTTACCATACGTGGATTATATGATGCCTAGTTTTGAGATTTATTTTATTATAAAACAGAATCCATGAAGTCTAAATGAATAGTTGTAACTGATAACTAAGGCTTATGAATTTGTAAATAATATTTTTTGGCTCAACAATAATCAAAAGTTCAAGAAATGCCATCTGCAGAAAGCATTGAAAAAGAAACATTTTCTGAAAAATGTTTTCCAATGTTTACATGTTCGATGGCTTAAACGTATTTAATTTGATTCAATTTGGTGACAACACCATAATTTTAGCAATATAGCATTTAAACTACTAAAAATATTGAAGAATGCAGTACATAACTCATAATCTCATTGACATTTCAAAATTCAAGGGAATATTTACAAATAGTTATCTGGGATTTGAATTAAGATAATTCATCTTGATATATAATTTAAAATTTATAGTTTATTTTTAATAAATCAATTTTTTTTAAGAACCATGTTATCTAGTTGAAGATGAGGCTATGACTTTTCGAGAATATAAATAATGTACACTAGATAAATGATATTTGTCACTGTTATTGTATGTTTTGATGATTTAACAAACTATGGGACCTAGTATATGGACCAGGTCCCATGTACTTCAATTTGTGTAACAGTAAATGGACGTCAGCTGTAAAATCTGTTGTGATAGGTGAAAAGTACTCTGTTGTACTTCGTATTGACTAGCCAATGACAGAACACTAGATTTCTCTTGTCACATGTCTAAGACTCTCTTTCATGACGTGGGAGCAGCGGCTATTACATCAATGAACATCAAAAGGTGAATCTTCACTCTCTCAAGAAAAAGATGTGTGCAAGATAGCAGAGTGGATCCAGTAGAACGTGTGCTTCAAGAGTAGCATTGTTATTGTGTTCTGAGTCCTTAAACATTGTAAGATCATATTTCCTAAAGTTATAAAGGAACATTGATCAATTACATTTGTGCAAGTGTTTGTTTCTGGGTTAGAGTTAGCCTAGAGTCAGTGCTGAAGTCTACATTTATTGAAGTTGATAGTTGACAGTTAGTTGATAGTTGATAGTTAGTTGTGTTTCTTAGTTGGTTATGATTAATTAGTTGAGATTAGTTAGATGTAATCTCATGGGATGTAGGTACACAGTAAGCAATATGG
>JAOTQJ010000099.1:22692192-22715024 GCA_025642045.1 Solanum sejunctum | reverse complement strand
TATATTCTACCCTTTTCAGACCCCACTTGTGAGATTTCACTGGGTATATTATTGTCGTTGTAAATATTGTGATTGAAACTAATCATGCCATTACATTTTTTATGAAATGCATGTGCCATGTCCCTCAATTGTATTTGTGCAAATTATTTTAACATCAACTCCATATAGTAAGATAATTTCCAACATTTTATTCATTATGAGATTGACCAAACTAAGTTGAAAGAGGTCCCATTTAAATAATAGCCAAAAGAACCCTTCCATCATGCAAATCCAATATAAGGGTTGAAATGACAGTAAAAAGTTTTAGAAGGTTATAGCCACAAATATGCCAAGATTTCATGAAGAAAATTATAAATTTCACCACGTGTACAGCTTGAAAATGACAATACTAGCCACTTCCTATCACAAGAATAATTTAACTTATGTCATCTATTAGTGCATGCATTGAAAGTGTCTATTATTGTAATAAAGTTGAAAGAGAGCTATTTTACAAAGGACTTTACGTACATTTTTCTGTCTTTTTTATACTATGGATTTTACTTTTTAGGAAACGACATTAAGCTAGATTTTTATTTGGTTGTCTTTTAATATATATAATTCGTTTTTGAGGGCGAGGATAATTTACTCGTTATATCTTTCAAAGATATTAATTTAATATTATTTTTTTATTTTTTTAATTATTATATTATATTTTTTGAAAATTAATTTGATTAACTTTTAGATCTTAATGAGATTATATTAATATAATATTTTAAATTAAAAAGTTGGATATTAAAAAACTAGACGGATAATATTATATGTCACAATTTTTTTCATCGATATTAATATGTCAAAAAAAATATATATCTTAAAATATTAATTAAAGTTTATATATATATATATATATTTTTGTTTTTCACCCAGTGTTTGATGTTCGGTGCCCATATTAAAATCCGACTATATCAGGATTCGTACTATATAGGGCCTCATTTGAGAGAAAACACTCTTTATCGAGGATTTTTTTTCATTCCCAAGTCTTGAACTCGAGACTTCTGATTAAGGAAAAAATAGTCTCATCTGTTATACTATATCCTTTGATGATAAGTTTATATTGTTCAACTTTCAAAAAAGATATCGTGATAGGTTTTTTTTTCAAAAAGGAATCAAATGACTAAAAAAATTAAGAGTATAATAGAAAAAAATTATTCTTTCTTAATTTACTAAAAATCATAAATAAAAGTACAAATTAAATTAAATATATAAATAAGAACAGAGGAATAATATATTATTCCCACACTGAAATGTATGATTGTAGACAATTCAAGAATCCCCCTATCCCAATAATTAAGATAAAGAATCTTTATGAGTACATTACTTTATTTCTTTCTTTATAATATACATATTTCATTTTAGTCTGTTATTGTATACCGACAAGAATAAAATGGGGCCTAAAAACTTTCCAAGTGGCGAAGGTTAAAATTTCCTACCAAAAATATCCCAAAAAAATAAAATAAAATTTAACTCACATGAATAGTCGAGTTGATTACACAATCTTAAATAAAATTTAACTCATGGAAATTTATAGTTATTTGACTAAATTTAATAAATTATTTATATAATTTTTAAAAAATATATTAAATATTAGCTATAAGAATTTATTTTCAAAATGATAAATTTAGTTCATTGGCCCAAATGCTCATTTTCAGCTCAAAGGTTGGGATTTCGATCTCTGTAAAATATCACTAGTTTGTTCTTTTTTAAAATAAAGTAATGATCCATCTATATTCTTGAATTTCTAAAATGTTTTTGAAGACAAGGAGGAAGAAGAGGGCACTGTTGAGACACAAAGTCTCACATTAGTGGTTAATGAGATGATTGGTCTCCTTATAAGGTTTAGGCAATCCTCCTCTCTTTGAGCTAGCTTTTGGGGTATGAGTTAGGCCTAAGACCTTCTTCAACATAGTATCAGAGTCACCCAATATTGGGCTTCCGAAAAAATTGTTCACGCACCAGATGCTAAGCACTGGACATGAAGGGGGGTGTTGAGACACAAAGTCCCATGGGCGTGAGGCAGGAGTATTGAGACACAAAGTCCCACATTGGTGGTTAATGAGATGGGCGGTCTCCTTATAAGGTTTAGGCAATCCTTCTCACTTTGAGCTAACTTTTGAGATGTGAGTTAGGTCTAAGATTTTCTTTAACATGATATTAGAGCAGGGCCCGTCTCACCCAATGTTGAGCCTCCCAAAAAATTGTCCAAAATCCGCATTGGTGGTTAATGAGATGAGAGTGATCTTCATATAAGGTTTAGGTAATCCTCCTCCCTTTGAGCTAGCTTTTGAGGTGTGAGTTCGGCCTAAAAACTTCTTCAATAAGCACTATGATAAGAGCATCCAAGACATGCTAAGGCAAAGGCGTAAATCTTCCAAGTTGTTACGATCGTTGCTCTGGATCTTATTCTCTCCGTATGAAATCAATTGATTCCGTAATTTTAAAATTTTATTTAAAAATTAACAATCATGAAAATTTAAAATGAATATATTCTAGTTCATCAATAACTGTCAATATCCCATTATTGATGAGTATGAACTTCATATAAGAAAATTTCTAGATTTTTGACCTAATTAACTTTCTTTAAGTCAAAACATTTGTCCACGTTATTTGTAGCTCATATTTACTTGTAAATTAAATCATCCAAGCTAATCATTAAAAATGACAATGTTGATCTTTTTCCTTGACCTATAATTTTTGTCTTTTTCTCATCATCGAATTAAACCAAGTTAAAGTTCATTATTATAATAGATAATTTTTTATTTTAATTTGTACGGTTGATTTCACTTTTAGCACAAAATTTAATAAAATAAAATATATGATTGTAATTATATTACACAAAAAATTAAAATTAAAAAGTCTTAAAAAAAAGGATATTTTTTAAGCAGATGGAGTTTTTCTTTATTGTATGTTTGATACGATGACTTAAAAAAATAAAAAATAGCTTATTATAATTGATCTAATAACATAGTATAATATAAATTTAATTCATGATATTTTCTCTATCATAAATATGAGTCATCGTTCTTACTAAAAATATTGTTTTAAAATACTTATCACTTAGAATTCAAGATAAAATTAATTATTTTTTTAATTTTACCCTAGTATTAGATTATTTTTAAAGATTATAAACACCTCAATTATGACACACAAATAAAATAACTATTCAATTAAGAATATAATATTAAAATATAACAAAGGTTGAATAGTTAAATGCTCCTCCTATTTAATGTTTCTTTAAGAAACATGTCAATAAAAAATATGATAGGTACTTTAAAATCAAGAGTGGCTTGACAATATAAAAAAATAAGTATTTTAGACTCCAAATTTGAGGAGTTTTAATTTTTATTTTAGTAACAACACGTTATAAATTCTTTTTAGAAAGAAAAAATTAAGTAAGTACTATTTACCGTAAAAATTATTTCTTATATATAAAAAAAATTATTAGAACAAGTTTAACATATCTGTAATATGATTATATGATTAATTAAAAAAATTATTAAATTAAATTAATTATAATTTTTTTAAATTGATAATTTTGTGTCTCAGAAAAATAAAAAAATAAAATTTATAAAAAGTATATTTGTTTATTTAAAATTTAAAATTTTAATTTAATTTTTATCTTAAGCCACTAATATAGTTAAGTCGTTGATCGGTGAAACAAAGGGATTACTATGTTTTCTTTGTTTGTACATGAAATGACTAGGCATTAAATTAATTGTAAATGTTTTTAATTGGGACAAGTTTAATCTTTTCAATTGCTTATGGTTTAAAATAAAATGAAAGGTCATCCAATTTTCACATACGTGGATATCGGTGGATGCAACGTGGACTAAATAAGAACTCCATGAAAGACAAACTTATAATAATATTCATAAAATAACATTCATAGAATTAATTACAACTCACTACTCTACCTTCTCTAGAAAATGTAAAATTAAAAAAAAAATCTAAGACATAAAAAAGGAAAATAACTCAAATGTACATTAACGTATGTGAATACAGCTCAGTGCATTAAGCATTTCGTGTTAATAAAATTTAAAGAAAAACTACAATACTCTAAAGGTTACGATATAAATAACTTGTTCTGATGCAAGTATTAGTGACTGCTTTCACAGTTTGATATTTCAAATTAATTACTTCACGAGGACTAATTGTTGACGAGCTTCAATTCTAATTTCTTCCTTCATTTTTCTTATGAATTCTTCAAATTTCTTGTTCAATTCCTCATTACTCAACTTATTCAATGGCTCATCACTTTCTTCCACTTCTTCTTCTTCATTAAAAAAGTTATTTTCTTCAAAATTATCTACCTCTATCCTGTCGTGGAGTCTAGAACATTCTTCACCTTCAATACCATCTTCTTCCTTTTCTTCTTCTGACGTAGCCTCATCTTGCTTGCATTTCACGATTGTCATATCTGAATTTTGAATATTTAATGATACTTCATGAGGTTTATTGAATTGTATGCTCATCTCATCTGCATGTGCTTCTACTTCTTCTTTTGGTGTTTCTAAGTACGAGGCACAAGTACCAATGCATATTGGTGATTCGGCTTCTTGAAAGTCATTCAAGAATCCATCTTCTTCTGCTTTTTTTTCTTCTTCCTCCTCCTCGTTTTCCTCGCTAGAAGTAATATTAGCGAGGAGCACCAAGAATATACCATTGCATATTAGAAATACATAGTTTTTGTCCATAGCATGGTTTAGAAGTTGGAAAGGAAATGTAGAAAATGAAAAGTTTAATGAATAATAGGTAAAGAAGGATGACAAGTAAGATGAGAAGTAGGGAAATAGGAATGAAAATAAAGAAATTGAAGCAAGTAGTTGAGTGAATTTCTCAATAAATTTGGACAAGTTTTGTAATAAGTTTTGGTACTTCATTTTCATTCCTATGTGTAGAATAATGTTATATTTTTATGTTTTTTTCTATGATCTTTTTGTCCTTCCTTTTTTGAAAGAGGGAGTATAGTAGAGGATCATGTGTCTAGGAATTTTAATAGAGGTTTGTGCCTATTTATAGCCATTTTGAAGTGATCTAATAATGCACTATAGGGGTTGGACAAATATTGGGATAATATCCCCTATATGGTTATATATTTTGTTGTTGTTTATTATACCAAAGTCACAAAATTAAATTTCAATAATTTAATTTTATTATTATGTAATTAAGAGGTGATGAGTTCAAACCTTAAAAATAGTTTTTAACAAAAAAATTAAGATAAAACTGTATCGGACTAGCCTACAAAAACAAAACGATCCCTCCGTAACCAGTCATCCATAATATCAAATAAATCCGCCCGTCGTGCGAGCCTCCCACTGGGGGCTGTTATACCAAAAGCGAGAGAAATTTCATTCCTCTCAATTTTTATACTCGGTCTTTTCTTCGAATCCTGCAATAGAGAAAGTTTTAATGTACTGAGCTTGCTTTTTTAGTACTTCTAAAATCACATACAAATTATTTACATGCATGTATAATTACCATGTAACACATATATATCATTGATCTTATTTTATGTAATATTTATAATAGAATTATAAATTATTTTTTAAAAATTTAAAATTCTGAATATACATCTATCAATATCTCGAAAATACATGACAATTAACTTGAGGGGGTAGGGTAGTGAGTCATGTGAAGTTGTGATGAACTAGGATTGCCATGTGGAAGTTGGGAAACAGCTATGAATTTATACTCATCCATTTTGATGTGTTCATTAGCTTAATGTAATTGAAAAAAATTATTGAAATCTTTAGCTGTCCCACTTAACCAAAGTGTGTGTATATTGTTGAATCAATAGACAGATTTGCTTTATTTTATGGCTGAAATTTGAGTTCATTTGACCTATGCTATTAATTATTATTAATTTTTTGCCTCTATGATTGAATTGAGATCCCCTATGTGTCAAACTCAATCAAATGCACAAGAGAAAAATTATTAAAAAATGATTAATATCTATTTGGGGTAAGTAATTTTGATTCATCGAAGTTATCATCTCACCAACTTTTTTAAACTTTTAATACTAGATATATATTTGTCTTTGTATATAATTTTCATAATTTTAAAGAGATTTATATTTTTGATAAATAGTCATTTAGTAGATTTGATCATTACGACCTTCTTGGTAGGGAGACACCTCTTTTCTTTGAAGTTACGAAGCTATTTTATCTGAAATTCTTAGAGTGAGTTGTCTTGTATTCCAAATTAAGATCTATTTGGAGTAATTTTAAAATTTATCTTATTAAAGTAATTTTGATTCATCAAAGTTATTAGCTCACCAACTTTCTTGAACTTTTAACACTACATGTATATTCGTCTTTGTACATAATTTTTATAATTTTGAAGAGATTCATATTTTTGATAAATAGTCATTTAGCACACTTGATCATTATGACCTTCTTGGTGAGGAGACACCTCTTCTCTTTAAAGTTACGAAACTATTTTATCTGAAATTCTTAGAGTGAGTTGTCCTGCATTCCAAATTAACATCTATTTGGAGTAATTTTAAAGTTTATCTTAGTAAAGTAATTTTGATTCATCAAAGTTATCAGCTCGCCAACTTTCTTGAACTTTCAATACTAGGTATCACGAACGTTAGACTCAGCTGAAGTGGGACTTAGTGGGCAGACTGACGAATCTTTTGCTTCTCGAAAAGATGGTCCGGAAGCTTCCTCTCGACTGTATATTCGTCCTTGTACATAATTTTTACGATTTTGAAGAGCTTCATATTTTTGATAAATAGTTTTTTAGTAGACTTGATCATTACGACCTTCTTGGTGAATAGACATCTCTTTTCTTTGAAGTTACGAAGCTATTTTATCTGAAATTCTTAGAGTGAGTTGTCCTGCATTCCAAATTAACATCTATTTGGAGTAATTTTAAAGTTTATCTTATTAAACTAATTTTCAGTCATCAAATTTATCAGCTTGCTAACTTTCTTGAACTTTCAACACTAGATGTATATTCACCATTGTACATAATTTTTACGATTTTGAAGAGATTTATATTTTTGATAAATAGTCATTTAGCATACTTGATCATTACGATTTTCTTGGTGAGGAGACACCTTTTCACTTTAAAGTTACGAAGCTATTTTATCTGAAATTCTTAAAGTGAATTATTTTGCATTCCAAATTATTCTCACTTTTAATTCAATTTAAGTGAATTATGTCTATAAAATTTAATTTTGACTCTCAAATTTTATAGATCAAATTTATTAGATTACCTTAACCTTAGTTACTTTAACCATAAGGAACTACATATTATTTCGTGAATTTAAGATTAAAATATAAGACACTTGTCCAACTATATTAATTACGAGTATGATTATTAATCATTTGTTAAGTGAGATAAACATTAATTAGATTACGCCATTGTTGTGTCACTACTTTTAATAATGACGTTAAATTAATATGTTGGGGTGATAGATTTTCTCACGTTTCTTTAGAGGTTTTTTTATTAGTTCGTTTATTATTATACGTCACATTTTATTTTTATAAATTAAATTAAATCACATAAATTTAAAATAATATTATAAGTTATAATTTTTTAATCATTAAAAATATTTTAAAATATTAATGAATTTTGATTTTAAAAATAAAACTGACAAGTAAAAGTGATCAGAGAAAAATTAATTATTATCTTCGACATTATTATATGGGTATCTTTCTATAAATATTTGTCTCACGTTATATGAGCACTTATTAATTAGGATAGAATTTAGTTATTTTTTTCTTATTTTACTTCATCATTAATTGGTGTATTAATAATTTTTTTAATTTAATTTAATGTAAATTGATTTAAATAAAGAATAAAATTATAAAGTTCACTAAATCATTAATAATTTTTTAATAATCATAAAAATGAAAAGTGTCCTTATAATATAAAACAACGAGAGTAGTAGATATATTAATGATATTCGTAACTTGAGTTAATTGGTTTGCTGAATAAAATTGTCAACTTTCTTAGCATGTAAATTACGGAATTTTGTGTAATAAGTGACATAATCAAAGTCTTTTAAGTTAATTTTTGTGACAACATTTTCAATCATTTTCAATATTTGATTGTTGTAGTGATTATTGTAGTTATATGTTTATTAAAGTATTTTGCGAAGATGTATCGGAATATAACCTCTTTATCTTTATGAGGTAATAATAAAACTTGCATATATTTTATTTTTTTAAAATTCATTTATGAAATTTCACTGAGTATGTCATTATTGTCGTTATGTTTATTAAAGTATTTTGTCAACTTCCCTATATGTGATACCATAAAATCTTAATCATTTAAGGGATAATTTTACAAAGGGTGTACTATTATTGTTGAGACATAAGGTCCCACATTGGTGATTAATGGGATGAGTGATCTCCTTATAAGGTTTTTAGACAATCCTCCTTTCTTTGAGCTAGCTTTTGGGGTGTGATTTCGGCCTAAGACCTTCTTCAACATGGTATCAAAGCAGGGCTCGTCTCACCCAATGTTGGGCCCCGAAAAATTATCCATACACCAGATGCTAAGCACTGCGCGTGAAGGGGGGTGTTGAGAAACAAAGTTCCACAATGGTGATTAATGGGATGAGTGATCTCATTATAAGGTTTATGCAATCCTCTTCCTTTGAGCTAGCTTTTGGGGTGTGACTTAAGCCTAAGACTTTCAACAATTATGAAAACGGACATTGCTCTTATAGGTAAAATGTTGTTACGAAGATATAAAAATATAACACAAAAATTGGTTTCAGGAAAAAACTTAACTATCATAGTGAAGTGTTGTTATATAAGAATGTTATAATGAGATTGTAATATGTGTATAATCGTATATAAATTATAATAAATATATAATATATATATAACGACTAAAAAAAGAAATAGCGTCCAATTAGTTTTGCAAGGGTGGCAATGGGCTGTGGCCCTGTTAATTTCAAGTAACACAACAACATGTGATTGCTTTGTCGATCCAATCTATTAGAAATGGTTCAAATTTTTTGTTCGTCTACATAAAAGTATGTTTATCAATTATTATATATTATTTAATATTGTTCATATTTCTTGCGATTATAGAGTATTTTATTGATAAATATAACATTTTCATAACATCAAGATATTTTTAAACTAATAGGTGAAAAGATAATATTTTTGAATTATTTCTTATACGTTGAGGACATTTCTGATCCAATAGGTAGAAGGAAGAGCAGATTTGATCTAATAGATGGAATTTCTGATTCAAAAGTGTAGCCTAGCATTTAACGAAATGAATTAAAAATCATAAAACTTGAAAAATTATATGTGATTTATTTTCATATATTACAATTTAGGTGAATAAAATTATCTGATACTCTTATATATGTCGGTGGAAGGTAACAACAACAACAACAACAACATACCCCAGTGCCTCAAAAGGCTCCCGCTCATTGCGGGGTGAGGGGGGGTCGGATGTACGCAGCCTAAACCCTATGTTTAAAAATATAAAGCGGCTGTTTCCAGTGGAAGGTAACAATATTTACCAAATGAACACCGCAATGATGCAAGAGATTTAATAATGGGTGAAGCTACTCCCAAGGAGATGACCTTTTTTTTCTTGAATGGTTCTGAGCTTGTTTGATTAACTTATTTTAAATATTTTTAAGTTAAAGTAAATTTTAAGTATTTTTTAATATTTGGACAAATTCTAAAAGTAATTATAAATATTTAGTTTTAAGTTAAAATAATAAAAATAAGTCAATAATCTTTCCCAAAATCACTACAAACAAGCTCAAGTCATGTGATTTGTGAATGATTTTGAGTTATTCATTTTAGTCTTTCCCAATGTGTGTGTATGTGTGTGTATTTCTCTTCTAGTAGCTAGTACAAATGTGTGTATGTATATGAATGTATTTACTTGTCATTATTTCACTTATTGAAATCAAACTATATAAATTTTAATTAATATTTTTAAGATATACTTTTTTTACATATTAATACGAGAAAGATTGCAATTTATATCATTTCTCCTATAATTTTCAACCATCTAAATTTTATATTTTAAATATTAAATTTAATTACTTCAATATAATTTTAAAGTTTAATCAAAATTAACCTCAAAAAGCGAAATAGTAATAAATAAAAATGAATAGACAAAGTATCATTACCTCTGAACAACAACATTTTCTCCAATTTAACAAAGTATTTTGAAGAGAAACATTACAAAAAGACAATAACCAAAAATTTTGGGACGGACATTACAATACTTATAACAAAATAATAATTACTTTTTAATAACAATAATTATGAGACGGACATTACAATATATATATATATATTTTTAATAATAATAACACTTTGTCTAACTCTATGAGATGGACATCAAAATATTTTTTTGTAACAATTATATAATACTTCGTCTAAGTCTCAAGCACATTAAATTGAAGTACATTATTTTATTCTTTTTGAAAAAAAAAACAAAGCATACATGACCATTAGGACAAATTTAAACTTGATTTGGCTATAAACATAACAATAACAACAATAATAACTCTTCTGTTCAATCTAAAACACTTTAAAATTTAGAGACAATTTAAAAATTAAACCCATCCTGACGAGTCAAAATATATATAAGTAATATAAAATGTGTATTGATATATAAAAATATTACAAAATGATTATATTTAAGTAATAAATGCATAATAAATAATTGTTAGATTGTTAGTTAGTGAATGGGTGCTGAATCTTTAATACCTCAAGGTCGTACGATCACTCCTACAATATGAATAACAATATTATCCCAATATCTTAAAAGTTTTCGTTCACTGTGAGATAAGAGGGATCAAATGTATGTAGCTTTACCCCTATATTTAAAAATATAGTTCGACAGTTTTTGAATGACCCAAATGTTGAAAGTTGCATCGACTAACTGATACTTCACAATTGAAAGAAACACAGACAATTTAAAAAGTCATTTTACTTTATTTTATCATACTCCAAAGCCAAAAAATAGTAAATTTTTACTCCATCCAAGATTGATGCAATGTACAATCACTCCTCTTGAAGTAAATTTGCTGCATAAAAAATAAAATATACACAAATATAAATGATATTATTATTATTTATTTTAATTTCAAAATATAAAAACTCTTCATATACCCTCCAAATCTTTTTTTTTTTCTACTAATAATACTAAACATAACTATTTCATAACCTATTGACTTTATATTAAGAAACGGCTACATTTAAATTCTGAAATAACCACTGAACAATACCAATAACAACAACAACTTCATTCAATCTCAAACACGTTTCAAAATATCTATAACAACATTACCGATCAATAACAACAACTAATTCGTCTCGATTTCAGAAACATCACCAAATTGGGAAAACAAAAGTTTAAAGTTGATCAGGCCACAAAAATGCACCCATAGCAAATCTCCTCTTTTCATCAACAGTTCCCTGAAAATAAAGTCCATATTCTCTCAGAAGCGCATCGATCTTCCATTCCTCCATCTTCTCGTAATCACTCTTCGTGTACCTCGGATAATGAAGAGGCATTTGAAACCCATTTGAAACAGAGATGTTGTTGCTCTGTTTTTCATTGAATTCGATTGATGATAACGATTTCGAGTTTCCAACAGTAATTGTGCTTGCAATTGTAGCAACCAAATTTAGAGCCATTGATGGAAATGGTGAGGAAGAAAACATGAGAGAGATAATGAGTATGGACAGGTATATATAGGTGAGGAGTGAGGAGGAAAAAATGAAGAACTTCAGGGGTACTTTGGGAATTTTAAGGAAAGAAACAAAGGCGGTTGCTTAGTAAACAAAGCCTTTCACAATGATTTTTTTTATAACCTATGTTATTTATAGTATTTTTTACCATTATAAGAAGAAGGTAAAAATTGGGGAATATGTTATGATTGTTGTATTTAATATTTATTTATTTGATTAATTTATATTGTATAAGAGTTTATTATTTTTATAATCTAATTTATGTGATACTATTTTCTTTTTAATCTGTCTCAAAAAGATATTATTTTATTATAATAAAAAATAATTTAAATTTAAAATCCTTGTTTTGCTCTTAATGAAATGAATCTCAATCACTCAAAATATGTCTTGTAAAATGATATGAAGGAGTAATAAAATAACATGTTTCCTACCAATGAAGACTTATCTATATCATTATTAATTATAGATTCAATGAAAATTAATAATTTGACTCTTATCTTATGCTTAGCGATTCACCTAATATATGATGTGAGTAATTACTTTTCGAAAATTCATTTTATCTTTTTGTACTTTAAAACATTTTTTCTATTCTCACGACTCTTGATTTAAAACTAAAAGTGACAGAAATACTATAACATTTGTCGTGCCACATTAGTTAACAGTCATTTGATAACGGAATAGAAGATGAGTTATTCATAAATAAAATTAATTCATTTTTAAATTATAATTTAAAATTATTTTTTATATATTATTTTACGTAAAATACAAAATAAATTACTATTAATATCTATGTAACAAATTTGCGTGGCGTGTCTAAAATCAAGCCATGCCACAAATGAATGGGCAAAGTAGTTAGCAGTCGCTTTTTGTACTTTCAATAGGAAAATCAATGGCTTATAATTCACGCTTCAATCAACATGAATTGAATATAGTTCAAACTGTTTCATTTTTTCGAGATTTGAAATAGCCAAATATAATATTTAAAATATAATATTTAGATAATTGAAAGTCATATAAAAAATGTAATAAGTTGTAATCCTTCTTATATTAATAATAACAATAATATATTCAGTAAAATTTCGCATCCATGAGTTAACACTTTGCAGGAGAAAGTAGAACAACATATTTGCTCTGATACCAAGTGAAACGGACCTGGAGCGAGGCGCATGTCCGCAGCGCCCGAGGCGTCCCATACCACCTCAGACTGGCCCGATAGTGTAGCACATCTACTGATTTCGCTCTGCCATGGGCTCATCAGAGAAGCGGCAATAGCTCCCAACCAGTTGTGCCCGTCGTATGCTTTAGCTCCCTTCATAGTCATGTCCAAGACAAGCGGCAAGCTCCCCAAACTTAATCGGGTCGGCATGCCTAACTCGACCAAGTCAATACACAACGAGGGCAGAACGCCTTATTGTTAGAGTCACCTCCTCTACCCAAGGCAGTTTGATGCCAGCGGCACGTAGGCTTCATGATTACGCCTCTAGGGCCATAACAATTCTCCCCCACCTGATGATGCGATGACTCGACGCATTACTTTCGTTGGAACTCCTCTCCTCTTGTTGCTAGGACATTGGGGCTATTTACCCGAGATTCTTGGTGTGTAGCGTTTGCGCCCATGCGGAGGTTGGAGGCATCCCATACTGTTTGAAGAGTGTAAAATGTATGCAAATTTTACTGCTACATGACAGAGATATAAAGATTATTTTCGAAAGACACTCATCTCCAAAAATATCATCCCTTAAAACAGAAAATATTAGATATGAAATAAAACGACTAGAATGGAAAATAAATTATAATTTACTATAAAGATTGATTTTAATGATAAGTGAAACAATAACAAATAAAAATATACAAATAAAATAATAAAATTGAAAATGATATTTGTATTTCTCGAAAAATATCTAATAAGTCATGAGCTGTGTTACGTTACGTTGGTTGTGAAGTTGCACATTTAGCGTGAATGCAGTAAATGACGAGTAATTAAAACATGTTCTAGAAAGTCGTGAAATTCGAATCATCAATAATGCTGAAAGTTCTAGAAGCTTATTGTAAATGTAATTTTTTTTTCATTTCCCAATTAGAGACTTCTGGATACTCCCTTGGAGCCTTCATTCTTTCAATGAATATTGAAGCCAACTATGATTCGATTTAATTTAATACAAAATTTTAAAAAACATAAATGAGATTTTTTAATATAACTTTAAATTAAAATTATTTAATTAGATAAATATATAATGTATATTTATATTGTATAATTATAATTTATAAAATTATATTTATATCCATAATTAGAGTTTTATTGTTATTTTCTTTCTGTCTCTCTGTAATTTTTTGCCATATGTATACTAAAGGCATATGTATAATTATGATAGATATACATAATTAATTCGATAGATATACATATATAATTCATCTCTCTCTACTCTTTGCCCTCTCTCTAATCTTTGCTCTCTCTCGATCTCACTCTCCTCGGTCCTTCCCCTCCTAATCTCGCTTACTGATATATAAATGCATATGTATATTAGTTACACATATTCAATCACCTGACAAATATACATATAATTCGTCTATCCTCTCTTTCGATCTCGCTCGCCGCTCGCCTCTCCTCCAGATCACATAGCCAAGGTTTATGCTTTGTAATTATGTAAAATAAACTCTTTGACTATATTAAGTTTTAAGGCGAAACTATTTATGAATTTTTTTTAAAAAATTATGTCAAATATACTAATATATCCTTTAATTTAGTGATCTTAAATACACGTAAAAAATTACAATCAAAAAATTGTCAAAAGAGAAAAATGATAAGTCTTCCTGAAACAGATAAAAGATGAAGGTATGCTATTCTTTCTGAAACAAAAAGAGTACCACTTATTAATTATTCTGTTTTGATTCATGAAAATTAATTTGAATAATTTTTTAAATTTAAAATTATTTTAGATTAATGTAAAAATATTTAAAAGTTAAATAACCATATATATAATTTAAAAAATACAATAAACTATAATTTTTCTTATACTAATATGATTTAAAAAAATCTTAAAATATTAAATAAAACTCATATAATTTATCTCTCGAAAAGCAAAGCTCATCGAATAAAATCAACAAAGAGTATGACTGTTGAAATTTATAGATTTAGAAATTAATTAAAATGTTGTGTATCATTGGTAATTTTTTTTTTCTGGCTATTTTTTGATAGTATAATTAATATAGATAATTGTTGGCAAGTCAATTTCGAGAAAACCAACAAGCTTAACAATTAATTGAGGATTTTAATTTTCCCCAACCATAAATATAATTGATGAATTTTTAAACCTATATATAGACATATCAAACCTAAGCATCATTGAGCGGCTAAATATAATTGATGAATGTTCATATTGTAGTGTAGTCATATTGAATAAAGAGCATATTGGTTTTTTAATTTATTTAAACAGAATAAAAAGAATATTAAAAAGAAATAAAGAAGAAAAAATAAATAAGCTCACTAAATATATCGTGTGTGCGTAAAATTAATAAATATCTTCTTTTAGGATAAATTATTCTCTTTCTTTCATATCTCATATTTTAATTATTTTTGCACGTTTGATGCCATAGAAATTTATACTCTAGAGGTATCAACAAGAAAGAGATAATACTTCAGTAAAACTATTTGATATCATCAAAGTATCTATATACTTCGATTGTATTAAAGAGAAGCAAATGATATATCATTGAAAGTATATAAATACTATAAGAGTTTAGAGTTTAATAAATAATATTTTAATTTTAATAAATAAAATTGTAATTTTAATAATTTTTTTAATTATTTTTTTAAAAAAGCTCAATCTTCTAGGACATCTAAAGAATATTAATATACTAACAAAATATTATAAAAAATTAAACTCAATCATATATAATATGACGACGAAAATAAAGCATCACAGAATAATACGTCATACACGAAATAAAAAAAAAAGATATCTAGATAAATAATTTAAATTAAATTTATTTTTTATAAATAATTTCACAATCAAGTACGTTTTCAGGTGATCTTCCCGGCACTCTCTCCTGATCCGCTCGTAACTCAAAACTGAAATTCTTCTTCATATGCTTAAACCCTAAATCCTTCAGCATAAAATGTACGCTATAGCTCGATCACGATTACGAATTCCGAGAAGCTATCAGCGTTGTTTATCGACCGCTCTCCTCCCCCTGAACCTTCTGCCGCCGCCGGAGCTCAGAACAGATCATGGAATTTTCTCAAGTACAGCCTGGTTGGTGCACTCACCGGCGGTGCTGCCACTGCTGGTTACGCTACTTACGGTACACTCTGCTCAATTCTGTTCTGTTCTTCCGCCTATTTTGATACTGCTATTTCATTTCAGTGTGGATTCATTGAGTATTTTTGATGCCGAATCGAATTTTGAGCTTCATTATGCACCTTATATGTGACTACTGAGCTAGCTTGAGTCATGCAGATGAGAAATCGTATAACAATAACAAAGAACTCCCTCCGTTCAATTGTGTGATCTAATAACTGAATCGGGGCCCCACTTGGGATGGGAATGGCTCAGCCTAGTCTTGAGTGTGGCTGTTTCTGAAAGGGTATTGGAAGTGTCATTTATGCAATGCCTTTATGCCAATAGCACTTCGACACATACGCAGCCAATTAAGCGAGGCCAAGTGCACAACCGGTGCTTCACCGAATTTCAGAGCTTAAGCATGCTTTAAGTGAGCTATAAACAACACTATCGCACTCCCGTTGGGTGTATTTTCAAATGGGATTTTACATTTACATAACAAAGGGAAATAACAATCTGCTGCCTTCTGTTTAAATAGCGAACTCAAGAAGAAAGTAGCATTGCAGTTCTACTCTTAGTTTTGGTTGTATCTCTGTGTGCTACTAATATTTTATGTTGCTTCTTTTGAGCTTAGGGTCTATCAAAAACAGCCTCTCTACTCCACGAAGATATGTGTAAGATATGCGCACATTCTATCCTCAAAAGAGTGGAAAATAAATGTTGTTGCTGTATTGTTTTGTGAGTTTGAACCTTTTGCCAGATTAATTTATCTATGCCCCTCCTCATGCTGATGGTATAGCACACTATTTTCTAAAAATAGGTAATTGGTGCAAATACATCTGTGAAGCCCTAAGAAACTCTAAGCCTGTCCCCAGGTACTATTACAAGAGATCCATTATTATGGGCTCTCTTTGAAGTCTTACTTCTTTAAAGCTCCTGTAATTGCTATTAGGTAGACTTTTGCCTTCATTGTAGCTTAGTACATTGTTAGTTAGGATGTCCAATTGCAGGCTCAGTTCCTGTTGTTCATAATCGATTTGATATGTTGATAAGGAATAGTCTTTGTGAAAATAATGCAAGAGGGTCAAGGGACTGATACGCGATCCTTTATCATTGATATTCCGTTGGTATTACGTGCATATTGTTTTATGTGTACTGACATATACTTGATCTGCAGCATATTCATTGAATGAAGTTGACGAGAAGACCAAGCTTTGCGTACATCTGCAAACTATACTGTTGGTGATAGTGCATCTGGTTTTGATGTTAGTCTGGATCTTCTCTAATTTATTTTCATTCTATGTGTTTGTGCTATCATAATCCATTAAAACTAACTACAAAGTAGTTCTTTGTTTGCACTGTAAGATTAATGCATGATTAAATCTAAAAGGCAAGAAAATTGGAAAAAGTTATATGCATATAAGCAGCATTTAGCTCGAGTCAGTGGTGGATAGATTATGCTAATCCTAGCTTCAACGGTCTTCTTAAATCATGTGTTTAGTTACTGCTTACTTATTTTTTCCTTGTCAGTAAATGTGGGACTCTTCTAAAGTTGAAAAGGAGTATGAATGAGAATATGAGATGATAGGATATGTTATTCCACTAGAAACATGTATTTGTTAATGCCACGAAACGTGTATTTCTCTAACAATGCACTTATATTGGTAGGAATTAGTTGAAACTTTGACTTGAGCTCATGAACACACACCTTCGGCCAATTTGATTCATTGGAGAGATAAACCAGGGGCCCTTTCTGTAATAAATTTAAAATCTTATGTGTTAAGAGTCTGAATCTTGAGGATGTCTTTCATTTGTCATCATTATATATAATCCCATCCATATTGTCTATTCTATGGAATTCAAACCGAAACGTCATTTATAATTATATTACTATAAAGGTGTTTACTGATTGGTATTGATTCAATACACTTCCACTATAATGTTTGAGTAGATACTGCTACTTTTTTGTGTCCACTGAGAAAGATCCTTATCCTTTTTCTCTCCCTTTTTTCAAGAGAAAGATAGAATCCAAAGAAAACCAATGAAGCAGAAGAAATCCAATTGACTGACAAGGACAAAGTAGAGGATAGATGCCACTGCTATAACAATATTACTACTTGATAAATTTATGATTACAAGGATTTGGATATGAATAGTTGTAAAAATGGTGGTATTGTTCCTTCTTTAATCAAGTTCAATTTTAGGGAAGTATTAGGATTGTCCGATAAGAAGGTTTTCAATTTTTGAAATGAACATTTTGAAGACCTATTTATTCTAATACTTAATTGACTGTAGAGTTGATCATTTAGAACTTTCTATTTATATAGTAGATCTCGGTCCTATGAATAAGGATATATTGGTAATATGTTTTTTGTAATCCATTGATTGGCTGCGTTTATTTGATTCTATTTTATATCGTAAATGACCTACTTAACTCAATGGTTAGACTATTGGTTTCATATGACAGGAGTCATTGGTTCAAATTCAATAGTAGGTAAAGCAAATTTATTCTGTTTATTTTGATTCGGAAGTTCTATTCAGTTACCATCTTTAAAAGAAATTTCATGATATTCAGTTGCCTATTCTTTTTGCAGAAATTTCAAGCTTTGGTATACTCCTCTGCAATGACAGGTTTGTTCTGATTTTGAGTTCTCTGCATTTTATCCAAGAACATAAACTTATGCTTGCAACATATTGTCAGCTTTGTGCAATATATACTTGTTATACTAAGACACATTGGTGTCTTCAATTTTATTTTTCTGCTTGTTGCATGATATCTTTGGCATTGGCAACTAGTCAGGGATGTGTCCTTAAACTTATGTTCCCTTTAGTCATGAATTCTGCCTGTTGTTGGCACATCAAAGCTTGTGCTGAACTGTTGGGTGGATGAGGGCTGTCTGTCTTTTACTAGCTTGTTATGGACTGTGTATGATATGTGGAAGTCCTTGCAATGCCTTATGTTGGGGAGTATAACATGGTTTACTACAAGTGTCATTGACATGATCCATGGGCTTTAACTATGTCCCACATTCCAGAAGATTAAAAGTAGAAAATAAAAAAATCGTGTTCAATTCTTAATTTTTATTATGTGGTGGAGTTAATGGCAGCAGGTATAAGGAAGGATGAAAATACTCATTCTAAGATGTGATGCTATACTTTATTAATTATGTTGATAATGTTATTCTGAATTTGATTTACTATAATGGTATAATTATATTTTCTTAATTATTTTGATGTCATTTTTTCGTAAACGATTTCTTATAATGGTATAACTGTATTTTCTTATTTATGCTGATACCAATTTTTTGTAATGCATTCTATAGTAGTTTTCTTGGGTTAAATCTTACACTTTCTCTATGTTGATATGTTGATTCTCCATTTCTGAAAATTCCAGTGCCTGCCAAGTTAGTTGAGCTTTACCTTGATCTGAGGCGATTGACTGAAGAACAAGTTCGAGTAAGTAGTTATGCACATTTTTATTTTTAGACCGTGTAACTTTTCAAGCCTTGTTCTTCTTGCATTTCATCTCTTCCCAACTATAAATAAGATCAGTTTGATTGCTTTAGGATTATAGTGAACCATCGTCAGACAAGCTCCTGCCAGATTTGCATCCATTGGAGCAGCATGTCTTAACCATTGTTCTGGATCTGAGTGAGACATTGGTGTACTCTGACTGGAAGGTAAAATTTCTAGTCATAAACAAAATGGATTTTTCATTTAATCATGGTGGTTTGAACTAGAAGTGGCAAAATCAAACCCAACCTGCGCACCCCCGCCCATTAATTAGCTTTACCTATTTCAGCCCATCCCATTTCAATTCATTAAAAAGTGAGTTGATATGTAACCCAAATTGACTGACGAGAAATATTTTCAAAATATTTTTAAAAAACTTGTTTGTTTAAAATTTGATATGTTTATATATATAAAAATCGGACTGGGTTGGATCTTGATCCATTTTATAGCCCATTGCGCAACTTGTTTTGACCTAATCCATTCTGACCGAAGCAAATTTGGGTTGGGTTGGGTCTTGACCCATTATGGTCCACTCAAATTTGACCCAACGTACTCAATTGCCACCCCTAGTTTGAACTTGCTGTAATTGTTTCTTTTATATCATGGTGATTATAGAGGATTAGTCATACCATTAGGTTCTTCCTATTGATAGAGCTTTTTCCCTCGAAGCATTCAGCTCATTCTATCATTTCATTTCGCTGTCACTAATATGACTCTTGTCCTTTAAAAGCGTGAGAGAGGCTGGAGAACATTTAAAAGACCCAGAGTTGAGGATTTTCTGCAACACTTGGCTCAATTTTTTGACCAATAGAACGTGGTATTTTTCACTTCCTTCATAGTGTTTTCTAGATTTTGTACCAGTTGTGTATTTAAAACTTTGGCCTGTGGAATTTGCAGTATGTTGATCCCATCATTGATAGATTGGATTCAAAGCAGTGTATCCGGTATAGGCTATCAAGGAGTGCAACTAAATATGTGGGTGGCAAGCATTACAGAGTAGGTGATTTTGTTCATTCTCTAAATTTGCCATTCATTGTATGTTCTTGATGTATCTTAGAGTCATTTAGTTGGTCTGTGTCCTTTATAATTACACTTCTCTTTTCTTCTGTGTGTCTGCATGGCTGGAGTTAACATGGAAAAATCTCGTTGCAGGCGTTGTGTCATAGTTGGAAGAATGGAACTTGTGAATCCTGTAGAATACTCTTATTCCCATATATTAGTGTTCTTCTGTTGTCAAGATTTAACCTTGAATGGTTCTTCTGTTCTTCTGCTGTTAATATACAGAGATACTCCTGTATATGTGCCTTCCTCTTAGAATACCTACAACTGAATATGTTAGGTGGTTCTGAACAAGCTCTTATGATTTTTCATCTTTGTGATGTGCATCTTCCGAAAATTAGATCAAACATACTTCCTTAGTTGTTCAATCTCGACGATATGCTTCAACTGCAACATGAAAATCCATTAACCTTACCTTTTCCTTTTCTCCTTTTAGTTTCTTCGTCTTGCTTCATTTTCCACTCCTTGGAAATGGTGAATGGGATTTCCATTTATTTTTCCTTTCTCAGATGGGACCTCTCAATTCTTTTTACCTTTCTTTTTCATTTGTTTTACATTCTATCCTCCTTACCCTTTTTTCTAACCCCTAAGAGACAGTAATGATTAAGATTTCCATGTCATTTCTGTCTGTCGCTTTTGCAGCACCTTTCCGTGCTGAATAGGGATCCATCAAGGATTATATATATTAGTGGTACTGCATTAGAAAGTAGCCTTCAGCCAGAGAACTGCATAGAAATAAAACCATGGAAAGGGGATGTGGAAGATACCACACTTCTAGATCTTCGTCCATTTCTTGAATGTAGGTATGCCAATTACAAATGACATACAGAATCTGGTGCTCACTGTATCACTTTGTATGACTCCATAACTTATGCATGCAGATGTTGGAAAGCATAGGCCAGCTGATATTCGAACTGTATTAGCTTCATACCAAGGACATGATGTTGCAAAGGAGTTTATTCAACGATCCAAAGAGCACCATAGGTAAAATTTCTTTTTGCTTCATTTATTGGATATTAGTGTGCTTATTGGATTGCATTTATTCATTTTCGTTTGTTTGGGGTTGCCCCGGGAAGGAGGGGCATGAAGGTATTGGAATTAGAGGCTGGTTTACTTGCCTGAGATAATTTTACTGCATGATAGTATTACATAATGATCCGTTAATGCAGACGTATGCAAGAGCAAAAGCTGACTGGTCGCCTTTGTCATCGCTAACATTCCATCCAAATATAAAAAGGCAATTGACAGAGAACATTAAACTGTGATAAATTTGAGGATGTTACTCCTCTAACAAGGTGTCTGTATTCTTTTTCCTCCAAGCAAATGAACTCACTTCATCGTCTCCTCTGTAATAATGGATTCATGTCAAAAGTTTGCCATTCATTCAACATATTGTTTCTGCTCTGAATTGAATTGACACTTACATGAGTTTGTGGTACTATTAATTTTTTAGGTGATTGAACTAATTCTAGATTGTTGTATTATTTTTTCTATGCCAAATTCAGTCACAAATTGAAGTTCAGTTTATCTATTTCCTCCAATTAAATGGGAGGCAGAGGTTAGGTTAATTGGAGACTGGTTGGTGGATAAGTGGCAACTTATCATTATTTCAAATAAAATACTTTAATTTGCAGAAAGTAATACTAAATGGATGGATCATCAATCTTTTGCCATATCTATTTTCAATATCCACGTGTCATTTTATGATACGTTTGGCTATCAAATTCAGAATTTAATCCATACTACACTCTGATTGGCTAGGCTGTGGGAAAATGAGAAAAATGAAAGTCTTGGTCGTCGCCCAGTATGGAATGACTTACAACAACAACATACCCAGTATAATGTTACAAGTGGAATCTGCAGAGAATAAAATATACACAGATCTTATCACTACTATAGAAGTAAAGAGGTTGTTTCCTGAAAACCTTCGTCTCAAAACTCGTAAGTAAGAACGAACTAGATATGACAAAAGAAGGAAAGAGAACAGAAAAATAGCGACTAATAATAACAGTATGTAAATAAAGTAAACTAAATATGACAAAAGAAGGAAAGGGAACAGAAAAATAGCGACTAATAATAACAGTATGTAAATAAGGTAAATTAACACATAATATAACAGGTAATGCGAATACATGGCAAAAAAACACCTAACCCTACCATTAGTCTGCTACTCTAAATCGCGACCTCCACTTTTCTCTATCTAAGGCCATGTCCTCAGTAAGATCAAGTTCCGTCAGATCTTGTCTAATCACCT
>JAOTQJ010000099.1:22673467-22692092 GCA_025642045.1 Solanum sejunctum | reverse complement strand
GGTCTACCTCTACCCCTCCGAGTATCTCCCAAAACCAGCCTCTCGCACCTCCTAACAGGATCATCGGTACTCCTTCTTTGTGTCCAAACCATCGCAGTCTCGCTTCCCTCATCTTTTCGGTCACCAGGGCCACCTCTAGCTTTTCCCGGATGGTCTCATTCCTAACCTTGTCACTCCTAGTGTGGCTACACATCCATCTCAGCATCCTCATTTCTGTGACATGCATCTTCTGAACATGTGCCTTCTTAATTGACCAACACTCCACTTCATACAATAACAATGGTCTAACCAATATTTGATTTGATACAAAATTTAAGAAAAATAATTTTTTTTGTCATTATTACTGTGGAGGAACTAATAAAATAAGGTAAGGTTCACACTTGACGCAGCAGGTAAGCCTTTGTTTGGTACCAAAACCTCATGCTACTTTAATTTTATCTCAAAATAACTATAATCTATTTCCTTTGTCCTATTTTAATTAAATTTATGAGGTAATAAAAATATATTAAGAGAAATAATTAAAGATAAAATTTATATCATATTTTTCGCTATTACTTTTTATAAAATTATAAGTATACAGTGAAAGTTATCTTCTAGAATATATAAAATTTTAATAAATAAAAGTATAAATATAAAAAAATTTCAAACATTCATCTTAAATTTTGAATAGTTCAACTATTTTAAATATTAAAATTTTTTTAAAATATTTGATTAATTTGGGATGGAAAGAGTATTTCTTTACTTATTATTACTCTTTTTAATAATACTCAATTTTCAGAAAATATCTAATAATAGACAGAGTAAATTATACACTTTTGGTATGTGAATTATCACAAAGTCATACAAAATCTCAACCAATTATATTTATGGTAAGTAGTACATAGTACAATACTTACTTTTTCACATTTTTTCATTTTTGTCTCCAAAAAATTTCCATTGCAGTACACTGTTTTCTCTCTCTCATGTCTTAATCTGTTTGTCCTGCAGTACAACATCAATTTCTCCAAAAAAAAATTTCTATAAAAATCTTCAATTTTTCCTTCAATGATTTTCACTAACCCCCAATGGCACGTTTCCATCTCTTTCTTGCTTTGTTTCTTCTGCTCATTATCTCCGCCGCTGCACACGGCGGAGATCACGACGGAGATGCTGACTCAGATTCAGACAAATCCCATTTGAGATCTAGGCCGTTGGTTCTAGTGAAGATATGGTGTTTGATAATAGTCTTCTTTGGGACTTTTCTTGGTGGGGTTTCCCCTTATTTCATGAAATGGAATGAGGGGTTTTTGGTTCTTGGGACACAATTTGCTGGTGGGGTTTTCTTGGGAACTGCGCTTATGCATTTTTTAAGTGATTCTAATGAGACATTTGGGGATTTGACAACTAAAGAATACCCTTTTGCTTTTATGTTGGCATGTGCTGGTTATTTGCTCACTATGTTGGCTGATTGTGTTATCTGTTTTGTTTATGCCAAGCAGAGTGACAGTAACAATGATGTTCAGCTCCAAGGTTTGCGCTTCATTTAGTTTAAGATTTAATAACTAATGTTATTTTAGAACTTTGATAGATAAAAGACAAAAAAAATTGAAACTTTATACTTTCTGTGCAGCTTTTTTTTTATATCTAGATTGAAATTTTGCAAAAAAGGATTTGTCCTGATTTAGTTTGATCATTGGTCAAATTAGCACCCAGTACTACTCTTGTTTCTTGTTTTTTGATTTCTGTTATTATATGTTGTTTCTTGTAGTTTGATTATAGCATTATTTTGCTACTATCCATTGTGCTACTGTTTTTATCTTGAACCAAGGATCTACCTTTGAGGTAGAGGTCAGGTCTACGTACACTTGAGGTAGAGGTCAGGTCTACGTACAACACTTCTCTTCAGTGTTGTTGTAATTGGTAAAATTCGCATGTTGTAGCTAGCAAAATTTGTCATACAAAATGGTGTGGACAAAGTACTCAAATTTACTGTCTCTTTTTACATCTTGGTCTATGAATTTAACCATATTTGTTTTGGGGATGGTTTTATAGTTCCATTTGCTGGAAGATTTTGGTAAGACATGTTGTTTGTTTGATGCTGAAAGATTGAAGCAAAACTTTCATAGTGCTTGACAAAATTTTGTTTTTCTAGTTAATTGGAGCTTTGCTTAAAATCTGATCGTTTTGTTTCTCAAGCATCCTGCAACCAAGTTTGAGGTTGACTGTGGAACTTTTACTAGCTTCTAAGTTACGATTAATTTGAGTTGCAGGAGAGTTTCATGGTCCATAATGATCAAGAAATTGCCAAATATGAGATTTTGTTTAACTTGAGATCAACAGAAAATTTTGTTGGTTTCTGTTTAGCCTCCGATATCAAGGGAGTTGACTAAGAAAGTGGTGATCCTGCAAACCATTATGCACATAATCCATTTTGCAATAGGATTTTTGGTTATATCAGTTGACAATGTGATGAAGCCTACCTTTTTAAATTTCACTTGTCATGAGTAGTAACCTGTAATTACCTTTTAATAGCCTTGATTGTCTATATTGGTTTTACTTTGTTGTAAAGTAGTTAACTTCTTTGCAATAAAGCGCTCTTTGCTGATGCTTTCGAATCCTCATGTTGTGTTCCAGGAGATACTGAAAATGGAAAAAGCAATGGGATAGTCACTCAAGGGCAGTCACAGGTTAGAGAAGATCTTGATTTTTTATCTTTTCCCTCTAAGAACCCTCTTGTGTGCTCGGATCCCTTTTATTGTGTATAGCTAATTGGTGAAGTTCAACCTCTTCTTATTTGAGTGGTCAATTTAGTTGGTCTCAATTTCTTTCGCAGGTCGCTGATGGAAGAGAAGATTACTTTGCAAAAGCACCTCTTGCAACTGCATCTTCTCTTGGTGATAGCATCTTATTGATCGTTGCACTATGTTTCCATTCCGTCTTTGAGGGAATAGCTATTGGTGTTGCGGATTCACAAGCTGATGCTTGGAGAGCTCTTTGGACTGTCTGTTTACACAAGATATTTGCTGCTATTGCAATGGGAATAGCTCTACTTAGGATGATCCCAAATCGCCCTTTACTATCTTGTGTGGCCTATGCTTTTGCCTTTGCTATCTCTAGTCCAATTGGCGTTGCCATTGGAATCATAATCGATGCCACAACTCAAGGGGTTGTTGCAGACTGGATCTATGCAATATCAATGGGATTGGCTTGTGGAGTTTTTATATATGTTTCCATTAATCATTTGCTTTCCAAGGGATACAAGCCTCAGAAAAAGGTCTTGATTGACAAGCCTCATTTCAAGTTTTTTGCTGTTTCGTTAGGTGTTGGGATAATTGCTGTGGTGATGATATGGGACACTTGAGTTTTTCCTTTGATTATTTGGGTCCCTTCTCCGGATCCTGTCCATAGCGGAAACTTTAGTACACCGAGCTTATCCCTTCTAGCATAATACTTACAACTATATTGTAAGAATACTTTTGATTGTTCAAAAAAATTTGTTTAAATGATATTGAGAGTGAAAGGTATAGTACTAAATGGATTGTCTTTATCTCCTCTTATTTAAATGGAACTGTTTACAAGAATATCAAAGATTTTTGTGGATCATTGCCAAGTTCAATGTGTAATAATTATCATAAAAGATTCACTGTGGCCTATAAAGGCAAGTTTTATCTCAAAATTCCCAAGATTTATACATTACTCCCTTCGTTTAAAATTAATTAAATTTTTTTAAAAAAATTTAATGTTCAAAATAGTTGAATTATTTAAAGTTTAAAAAGAATGTTCGAATTTCTTTTTCATATTTGCCTTTTCATTTGTTGAAGTTTTATATTTTCTAGGAGATAAATTACATTACATATTTATGATTTCACAAAGGGCAATAGTGGACAATATGATGTAAATTTTATCTTTGAATATTTTTCTTAATATGTATGTATTACTTCATAAATTCAATTAATATGAGATATAGAGTATTTTTTTTCATAATTTATCTTAGTAATTATTCGTGAAAACTATATATGTCTCAGTTATGACACATAAAGTATAAGATACCCTAACGTAATAAGGATCAAATAGTCAAATATTTCTTCTAATTAGTATTTTTTGAATGAATGTGTAAACGAAGTAATAATATGTGATAGTTGAAGCTTCGATGTGAGTTCCGAACACCATATGAAAATTTTTTTTTAAAAAAAAGTGATAGTTGTATTGGGTTAGAGTGAAACATCTAACTTCTTGTTACTACTTTTTTTCTTAATTATTTCTTTATTTCTCTGTAGGAGTTTTCATCTTTTTAATCCCTTAGTGACCGGGTGTTTATTATTTCAATAACTCTCTTGTCTACTCAATTTCTTTATTATGATATTTTCTCCATATCTTTTTATATATTTTGCTTGAGTCTAAAGTTCGTACGAAACAATCTCTTTATTTTTATAAAATAGAAATAAAAAATTACATAAACATCATTCTTTCTAAATCTCATAAAATTGCATTAAATTTATTGTTATGGTAAGTAACATGTAATATGGAGACTATGACATCTATCAAAGTAAATTCGTTTGTTCTTTCTATTTCTTTTTTTCATTTTTAGTCAATTGAATATGAATGAAACTTTCCTAGACAACATTTGCATGAGTCCAATTAATGTCTTATATCTGGTACATATGTTGGAATTCGGCTAAAAATTTAAATTTGCGATAGGGGTAAAACTCTTTTTAATAAAGTGATTCCATACTTAAAAGGGATTCAAATTGAAAAACTCCGATTAAGAACGAAGGAGTACTTATCACTCTACCCCAAACTTTATCAATAAACCATCTGCTTTACTCAATTATAAAAGTATATGACTTGGTAAGTTTTAAGGTTGCAAATTGCAAAAAAGTTCAAATACTTCATCAACATTTGTCTTTAACACGCCTAAAAAATAGTAGCTCAATTGAACCTCTTAAGTTTATATTATGTCTCACTCCAAACACCAAATTGTATAAGTTTATTATGATTAACTAATTGAATATAACAAGTATGGTACCTTTAGTAGCTAATCAAACTTGTATCTTTCCGCAACAACATATCTAGTGAAATTCGCAGATAGAGTTTGAGAAGGATAAAAAATATACAGACCTTACCATTATCTCGTAGAGATAGAGAGACTGTTCTCGAAAAATAAGCACAGGTGGGGTTTGAGAAGGATAAAAAAATACACAAATCGTACCACTACCCTGTAGAGATAGAGAGACTATTTTCAGAAAACAAATACCTTTCCACAAAAAGTCAAAACTATATTGGGCACATGTGTATATTTTGAATCCTCAAGGGCCGAAGTGACTGCTAATTTACTCAACCAAAATCATCAGAAACCACTAATGATTCAACGGCCCATGATCCACTTGGTTCATTGATCAAAGCCTGTAAGCGCCCACACGATAAAATTCCCCATAGTGAAAGATCAATGCTTTTATGAAGGTTTTACTTGTTTTCTCCCAGCAACCACCATCAAAGCTTCATAGAATGTGAACTCTGCAACTCTTTCTTCCCAGTTTTCTGTTTCCCAGGATCCAAAATCTTGTCTTGTTCACTCATACTTCACCATAGCTTGTGTATTCTTGGTTATATATATGCTAAAGTTGATATTAGAATCTTTTCTTGTCTAATATTTGACCAGAATCACCAATTTCTCTTATTTCCCACCAAAGGGTTTGGACCCAAGTTTCTCTTTTCCTAACTTGTATACTTGTTGTTGGATATTTCACTTCTTGGGTTGTTGTATTCTTGGTTCAGCAAAAACCCCTTTATGTCTTTTGGGGGGTTTTATGACTCCTAACTCTTGAAATTTCTGACTTTGATGTGTAATTTGTCACAGATCTCTGTGGAAAGGTGTTGGTTTAGAGTTTTTTCAGATACCCATTGTTTGTTTGTGTTGCTAGAAGCAAAATATGTGGTGGGGTTTCAGAGTGTATTATCAAGATTGTAGATTTTCTAAACTGATCGATCTTTTGAGGTAGTAGTTGAGGGTTTCTTGGGCAATTTTGGGGGTTTAGTTTAGGTAAGGGGTGTAGGTTAAAGTTTATAAATTAGGGTTTATGTGAGGCTGGATATGGTGCTTTAGAGTTGACAAGATCTAATTTTGGGTAATTTTCTGAAGATGGGTAGTAGTAATGATCACTGTTTTGTGGAATGGAAGGAACAATTTGTCTCCAAGGAGAGGGGACACCGTGTGGTTCATTATTTCTTGAAGGATATTTCAGGGGAATCTATTCTTGCTGTTGTGGGAACTGAAAGGAGTGTTAGGCATATGTTTTATGTTGTCTCAGAAGAGTTCTTGAAAGCTTATGCAGGGGAGGACTCTCTCTATGCTGGCTTCAGATGGAGGTCAAGGAGAGAAGTGGTGAATTGGCTCACATCTATGCTATCAAAACAACACTTACAAAGTGATTTCTCAAGTATGCACTTACAATCGATTACCGTATTTGTTACTTTTATTATATTTATATATTATCATTTGCTTTCCACTTTAGTCATTTCTGTTCCATATCTAGTATATATTTGAGATGAGGGTCTTCCGTTATGTCTATGAGGTAGTAGTAAGGGCTGTATATATTCCACTTGTGAGATTCACTGCATATATTGCTGTTGCTGTTGTAAGATTGTAGTTTCCATTCGTTGTTTCTTGTACTTATATTACTTTGTTGGACTGTTTTTCCCTTGAACTGAGAGTCTAGAGGAAACAGCCTCACTACCTTTGAGGTAGATGTTAAGGTTTGCTTATTCTCTATCCTCCCTAGACCCCACTCTCTAGGACTACACTCAATTAGCTTTATATATGCCATGTCATGAGGTGTATATTGATTTCCCTGAAGTTGATCTTAAACTTTAGTGTTATGGTGTATTGGAGTTACTTTACAAGTTTTTCCAAGTATGTACTATCAAATTCCATTTAGACTAATGAAGTTTCTATGCTAATTAGCTTTATATATGCTATATCATGAGGTCTATTTTGATTTCCCGGAAGTTGGCTTTCTAACCTTAGGTGATGGAGTTACTTTACAAGTTTTGTCTAAGTAATGTATTATAAAGATGGTTCATCTATGAGGTAGAGATCCTTCTGGATTCAGGAAATTAGGACAGAGAAAACGTTTTCTTTAGCACAAGAACAACAAGATGGGAAAGTATTTCATGGCTTCATTCGTTTCGACTTTCACTGTGATAGTCTCATCATGTAAGTTTCGTAAAAATGTGAAAAATGGAGTTCTTGTGATATTTGTTGTTATGAAGCAAAGCATTTGGATATGTATGATTTTCTGTAATGTTGTTGGTAAACTTTTTCTATCCTTACACCCTATCAGAGCTTGGCTGCTGCTGCAGTGGCATCAGTCATGAGCTTTATACAGCTGTTATTTTTCTTTTCCGATTCTCAGAAATGTTGGTTTTTCTTCTAGTTCATATCTTCCATGTGGTCTAAACAATAATGGGGTGTCTGCTGGAGATGCTTTTCATGTGATATCTGTGAATTCCAAGTCACTGAACTTTTTGATAAAATGTAAATTTGCATACAAAACTGCCGTGAATAGTTGTAAGGAAAAACAAAAGCTTGACATTTGCTCCTTGTAATGGCAGAATCACCAAAAGATGATCATGCGTCTCCATTCAGTGTCCAATTAACAGATATCGCAAGTAACAAGGTACGACTTAATCACACTGCTAACATGTCATTTCCTTTGTGTTTGACATGTCTGACTGATCTTTTATCGCAGGGTTGTATAACAAGAAACTTGAGAGTTCATTCTTCCGACATAGTATGGTCTGGTGAACCATGGATATGTAGTAAACAGCTCAAACACTACCCAACATTTTCTCGGAACGGGATCACAATTGCAGTAAGTTCCCTGGACTGAGAATTGATGAATGTCTTACAATGAGTTTTTCGCTTGAAATGCTTAAGATGTTTCACTTGAAATTTCTTAGATGCTGAATTTCAGGAATAGACTTGAAAAGAATGATAAGAAATAATATATTCTTAGAGTTTTCCATCGTTGTGGAATGGGAAATTAGTCTCCCTATATAGTTAGCATTCGGGGTTGAGTTAGGGTTAGAGTTCTTTTTGTTCAGAACAGAGCCAAAATGGTTTACTTGATGTTGCGTCCCCATGTTATATCATCCATCCACGCTCTAGATGTTCAGTTTTGGGGCATGCAAGGTGTTCGAGTCTGACATCAGTTGGGGGATAGCAAATTAATTGACTTCTTATCTGTTCCCTCTAATTTCAATTATGACAAATTACAAACACTGCATCCAAATGTATAGAGATGATGCAGGGTAAAGTAACAAGTAAAATGTATCAAATGAACCTCTTCAAGTTCATGCCATTTAGAACGTTTCGTCCTTGACCACCTTAGAAAGATGACTCGACTTACTTTAATGCTAATTTCTATACCATATACATTGAAATTTGTTAGTTTACAGCTGTTCCTCTGTTTTCTTGCTGTGTCCAGGTACATTCATTCGTCTTTGTCATGGCTGAAAAGGAAAATCAATACCTAGCATATCTTGAAGATATGTACGAGGACCGGAAGGGCCAGAAAAAAGTCAAAGTGAGATGGTTCCACTTTAATAGGGAAGTCAGAGGGGTTGTCACTTTAAGAAATCCTCATCCTAGAGAGGTTTTTATCACTCCTTATGCTCAGGTCATTAGCGCAGAGTGTATTGATGGTCCGGCCATTGTCTTAACTCAGGAACATTATGAGAAATGTGTAGCTGTTTTCCCAAATGACTTGCTAACAAGAGTCCATTTTTGCTTCAGACAATTTAAGGGCAACAGAGTAAAACCTTTTGAACTGAGTAAACTGCGCGGGTACCTTGATCAATCAATTTTCTCATGTTTCAGTCCAGATTTCTTTGAAGACGAGGAATTTAATGGCAAGGATGATATAAAAGTTGGAGCTAAAAGGCCAAGAAAGAAATATAAGGAGTATCAGATGACAGCATATGAAGAGACTTGCAAGAAGTTCAAAAATGGTTTCTTAAGTAGGAGATTTAACTCAACTAAGCATGTTGGAGACGACCTTGGCTATGCTCCTAAGTTTGTGGTTAATGACAAGATAGAATGTCTGAGCCAAGATAGTGGGATCCGAGGCTGCTGGTTCAAATGTACAGTCATGGAAATATCCCGGAGACAGATGAAGGTAAGGTATGATGATATTAAGGATGAAGATGGATGTGGAAACCTTGAGGTATGCGCCAGCATTTATTTCACTGTACTTCATTACATGCTAAAAATTCAATCAGAAGAGAAATATGATTATATCCTTCCAAATCAAGATGAACTAGAATTTTTGTTGATATTGTTACATACGGGAAACTAACATCAATTTCACACTTCCATCAACTTTATAGGAATGGATCCCCAAATATAGACTTGCCAGGCCTGATAAACTTGGTATGAGAAAATCAAACCGTCCAACAATTAGGCCGTCCCGTCCTTGTGACCTGGAAGATCTTGCCTTTGATGTGGGAGCGCCTATTGATGCCTGGTGGAGTGATGGTTGGTGGGAAGGAATAATTGTCGATGCAGACAAATCAGAAAAGGAAACCTATCAAGTTTATGTTCCCGGTGAGTTTTGCTTTTGGTTTTCAATATTGTTACTAGCGTTAAACCACATGTCTCTTTATTTACTCAATAAAACTGTTTTCTCCTTTTTTGATATCAGGTGAGAGGATGTTTTTGAATATAGACAGAAAGAATGTAAGAATCTCAAGGGATTGGGTGGGAGATCGATGGGTAGATATTGAGACAAACAGGGACATTCTGTCAATGATATCTTTGATCCAAGAAACCAAGATTGCTGTGTCATCAAGTATTACTTTAGAACGCCACCGTGCCAATCCTATGGATCATAAATTTCGTGCGAGTAGTGCAGATGAAGACGCTCCCTGTGGTTCTGCAGAAGCAAGACCAATTGATCACCATACAAAACATTCAGTCGGTGTTGATAATGAGAAGCAAGAAGATGGCATTACAGAAAAGCGACTAACTGACGACTCCTCTAGGGATGCTGACTTGATCAAGGATGAGAAGCAGGCAACTGAAAGTAAAGTCAACGAGAATGACTGTAATAACAGCAGCAGTGGCAGTGACAAGCATGACTTAGATGGCCACCTTAGCGATGATAATGATTCTTATAACACAGACATTGACAATGAAATTAACAAAGACAGCAATGGGGAAAAATCATCAGAAGCTGAGATTGATGGGAAAAAATGTGGAACAGAGGTAATGGATGTGGTGGTGTGATGTTGCAAGTGTACCTGTTGCTGTTTAACTGTACATAGAGATGGAGACCAAATGAGGTTTGCTCGTAGCGTTTAGGAATTGAGTGTCTTAATTTTGGTGTACATGTTGTCATAGTTATTTTTTCTGCGACTTTGTTAGAATCTGGAGATGCTGTAGCAATTAGAAACTCTCTAATTACTAGGATCTTTCACGATATCTGTAACGTGGATCTTAGTATCAATCACTAGAGTCAAATTGTTTTGCAAGCGTGTTGCGCAAGATGTAATAGACAGATACATGCTGTGAACCTTGCATGTTGTAAATGCAATATTTTCTGGTGAAATCACTGTCATACAATATGGCTTTAGGCCACCAATCTTATTGAGCCGATTTCAAAATTGAGGGTGATGGATTCTTGATCTACATGAGAAGGCTCATAAGCCAATTAGTGTGAAAGTTCAGAGTCTCAGCCATTGTTGTCCATCTATGAACTCTACATCCAAAAAAGGCTCTGCTTCAGAGTCATTGAGAGTCTTGGACCATGCCACTCTACCTGCTCTATTTGCTCCTTCGCCTCTGCACTGATATTCTCCAAACAGTGTGTGCCTGCAAAAGTTAACAAACACAACACACTTAGATTACAATACAGATATCAGACACCGAATAAGGGAAAACACTTACTCGCGCCTAGATGGTTGATTCCAGTCATTCCATCCCTTTGGATCAATAATAGCATCCATATCACATTTGGAATATATAATTCTTGAATACTCTCCCCATGCCCTGCCTAAAAATACTCTGCCACTTCCACTGATTTTACAGTTAACAAAAGAAAAACCAGTATCTTGATTTTCTGAGTTTCTGTGTTGTGCTGCAATGGCTCCATATCCTTTGGCTACTGAATGTAGAGTACAATTCTGTTTTTCACAAATATAAAACAAACAATACCTTTATCATTTTGAAGCTATGTTGCTCGAATTCTTCTGACACTATGTATTTGAAGAATAAGATATGGCATCACAATATTATTGGAGAGTCTGAGGTACGTTGGAAGGTCAGAAGTAAGTACCTTATAAAGTGACCTAGCATTGCCACAAATGAAATCAACAGATCCTTGAATATAACATTTGTAAAAATAGTGTGATCCAGCATCATCTAAAAGTGTGTCTTGTGATCCCAATATTCTTACTTTATACAACACTGATTTATCACCAGTTAATCTCAATGCCACTGCTTGCATTCCAACACCTTTAGGATTTGGAGTTATTGTGTTCTGAAAAGAAACGAGTCGAGTCAGGTCAACAATATTGTTACAGAGAAGTCTGACTGTAGTACATATGCACGTACCTCGACGGTGATGCCAGTGGCACAAAAGTAATCAGATTCAACAGTGAGTGTGGCAGTTCTAGAAGTTCCTAGAATAGAACCATATTGGTCAGTGTCAGAGGCTTTGTCATGGCCAGAAATAATGGTTGTTGATGTTTGATTTTGATCACCAACTAATGATATGAATGGCTTTGATGCTGGTATATGCACCTTTTCTCTGCATAATGTACAAAATTAGACCCATGATCAGTGGCGAAGTCAGAATTTTCACTTAACAACAACAACATACGCAGCGGAATCCTACAAGTGGAGTATGAGGAGGGTAAAATGTATGCAAACTTTACCACTATCTCATAGAGATAGAGAAACTGTTTCTGGAAGACTCTCGTCTCAAAAATATCAAGCCCCAAAAGCAGAAGATACAAGATATAAAAGCACATGATAATATATATAATATAGTAAAATTAATAAATATAAGATGAATAATAACAACACAAGATATAAAGACATAACTAATCCTACTAATCTACTATATCACCAGGTTATATACTACATATACCTAAAAAATCATTTTAATCATATATAAATAGTATAATTTTTGCTAAAACAAGTTCGTTCTACTTGGCTCTGCCCCTGCCTTTTTTTTTTTAAGTGTTTTCCACCTGGTGTCTGGTAACCACATTGGAGCCTCACTAAATCTGAATTTGTTTTGGGAAGTACCATTCCCTAGCAAAGGTAACTCCATACCAAAAAAAATTCGAACCTGAAACTTCTGATTAAAAATGAAGGAGTACGAACCCCTGCTTAAGTACTGACAATATTTAGACATCACACGTAAAATAAGATTTCAACGCAATACATTATGGGCTGACAAGAAAAAGGAGTACTATGATAGTTGAAGTTATGTACATTATTCTGGTTGTATTTATGATTTAAAACTTTATTATGGGTTCGAAATTTTTTAAAATATGAGATTTGTAATTTTTTAAATATATTAATTATATTTTTGAGTGCAATTTTCTTCTAAGATTTTTATGAGGGGGGTGGTAGGGTAACCCACTAACATTTTATTAACTGCCAATTATTTCAGGTACCCACGTCCTCTAGGTTAATTTGTAGAATCCAACCTAGCACACACTAGTAGATTTTTGAAGAACACGAGCAACGGAGAAATTATCAAAGTAATAAGTTGATAAAAAGACTATATTATATATAGAGAAATAAATTATAAAATTTTCAAAAATACAATATTACGAAGAATCCAACATACACCAGTCGATATTTTTGAAGATCACGAGGAGTGTAATATAGAAATTTAATCAGGGTAAGAAGTTGATAGAGTAGTACTATATATAGAAACAAATTACAAATTCTCCAAAAGAATTATATTACGGAGAATCCAGCACACACCATTCAAAATTTTTGAAGAACACGAGCAATATATTGATAAAAAAAGTATACTACATATAGAAACAAATTAAGAATTCTCCAAAAATATATTATTATGGAGAACCCAACATAGACCATTCGATATTTTTGAAGAACATGAGGAATGCAACATAGAAATTAATCAGAGTAAGAAGTTGATAAAAAAGCATACTATATATATCAACAACTTATGAATTCTCCAAAAATATACTATTATAAAGAAGTAAACATAAACCAGTCAATATGTTTGAAGAACACGAACAATATACAAATTAATCAAAATAAAAGTTGATAGAAACTATACTATATAGGAAAAAAATTAGATAAATTACCTATAGGTTCCAGGATGAATGTAAATAATAACTCTCTGTAAATTACGTGAAGGTACTTGATCAACTGCACCTTGAACTGTAATTGAATCTCCTCTACCATTTTGATCAACAACAATAACTCTATTTAAAGACGAAGAAGAAGAAGAAGAACGCGATCGTATAAATCCATCTTTATTCAAATCTAATGAAGTAAAATTCACCTTCATATCATCCCAAGTTATAATGTAACAAGAATATTGATCACCACAAATCAAGAAAAAAATCATAATCCAAGTGCTAAAATCACTTAAATTCATCACTAAAATTTCAAAAAATGAAAATGTTCTGAAGAGGTGTGGGTAAAAGTGAGCAAGAAGTGAAGGCAATAAATATAAGTGCCTAGTACGTGTGGTATGGTTTTATAAAATTGTTAACGTTGGAATTTGCATGTTTCATAATTTCAAGAACATATAAAGTCTTTAATAGGGGAAGAGCCAGCATATAGTCAAGGGGAATATCCTTTGACGAAAAATTATATTAAGGTAAAAATAATTTTTTGTGTATATATAGAGAGTAGATATCGAACCCCTTTTGGCTAGTTTATATGTTTATTTTTTTAAATTTTGAATAATCTTAATTAAAATTCTGACTCCGCTACTAATAATAATAATAAAGAAAGAAAATGGAGAGAAATGTGTAAAGATTGAGGGGGTAGTTTTTGTTAAGGAGTAGTTGTGAAATTTCAAGAGGTGTGTTTTTCGAAAAATTAAAAATTAACCGCTAATGTTTTTTCTTTTTTTAAAAAAACTTTTCTAAATTAAGCTAAACTCAGCATCTTTTTGTCTTGCTTTTTAATTCAATGTGTTTTAACTATAATTGGAAAAAGAAAAAAGAATGGGGTGTTGTATATGGGCGTAAATATTTACAGCGGTATTTGGTATTTACATCAAATTAATAAATATCTACCAGTTATCATCATCTACATATACTTTCATCACATAAGTGGTTGCAACTACAATTACAATAACGACATATCTAGAAAAATCCCACAAGTAAAGTCTAATGTGAATAATGTGTACACAGACTATACGTCTACATTGTGAAGGCAAAGAGTTTATTACTGAAGAACTCTCAACTCGAGTACAATATATCAAAATAGATATGAAAAATGAATGATAATACTTTCATCACTTAAAATGATTAATTGGTAAAAAAATTAATTTCATTAAATTATTTGATTATGATAATAAATTAATATAATTTGACGTAAACGAAATAAATTCTGTGCGACGTAACGGGTCACATGTGTTCTGTTTTCACAATCGGCGCCTCTTCTGAAAAGTGCGTCTATTCATCATAACATACACCACCTTAAATTAATTTAAGATTTTTTGGTCTTTTAATTAAAAATCTCGAGTTTATGATTAATGTAATATGTTATAATCAAGGTTGAAACTAGAAATTTAATTATGATTTCGATTGAACTTAGTCACATTTACTTGAATAGAATTTTGTGTACTTATCAATATTAAATTACTTTTAAATTAACGTATGAGCATGAGTTCGAACCATAGAATCAGAATTTATAATTGCTTCATTCGGAGTAGGTCACTCACATACATAAATATTCCTAGTGCGATTTTTTTCTTGACCTTGCATTAATACAGAATATTTTATGCATTGAAGTAATTAATTTTATCTGTTTCTATAAATATTTGTTTACATTAATATAATTTTTAGAACAAAAAAATTTTTATTGAAAGTTTATCTTTGTTTCCCAAGATCCTATATATACCCGTGACTAGCTAGCTCCTCTTCTTTAACGGTAAGATGGAACTATTTATCCAAAAATTTTGAGATGAGATCACGTGATTACAAGAGTTAAATGAGCGGATTAAAATAGATTGAATTAATGAATCTGTAGATTATCGATCTTTAAAAGAATTAATTGAATTGAGATGAGTTAGGTCAAAATGAGTTAAAAAATACATATCATAAATTAATTCATCCAATAGGGCGCCACGTCAGGACAAACCGAATGGATGAAAGAAGATACATTCATACCATCAATATATATACACACGGTTAGGTAGTGGAGCCTGATAATATATTTAGCAACTGTCGTGATTTATTCTCCGTGTATATATGTATTCTGTGTAATTGTAAATATTCGATATCATAAATATATATAACCCTATCGCCATAGAGGTTACCCAATTTTGGGGTTTACCACGAAAAAATACTCTCTCTCTTAAACTATTTCTCTGTCTTCTCTCTAAAATCGAGTTACTATTCATCTTCTTCTTTCTTCCTCTTCAAATAGGAAATTACAGATCATTACAGATTTATATTACCCAACACACGTATATATATGATAATATTCTTGTATAAGTGTAGCAGACAATGTTCTAGGACACTTAAACATGAATTTCTATATCACAAAATGTTCATCAAACTTGAAGAAAATAGACTCTTACCCTTCCTATAATAATGAAAATATCAGAAGCCTTTTTTTTTTTTTTTTGCAATTTGTAATAATTAAATTAAATTCTAAGCCACTGGTCTGCACCAATGAAATTTTTTTGCAAGAATGGCTGGATTTGGTCTTCACTAAGCTGGTTTGCCCATGGCACTCTACCTGTTGTATTGGCTCCTATTCCCTTGCATTCATATTCTCCAAATTGTGCATGCCTAAAAAAAAAAGTTTAATGTGAATAAATTTAAATGACAAAAAAATTTCAATTTCGCGATTACCATTTGAATTATACTTGTATCTAATAGAAAAATTGCATGTCTAACCACCTCAAAATAACTGTGTTTCGAGTTGAGTTGTATGAGAACGTTTGAAATTCAGGCACAAATGACTGACGTTTACTCATTTTGCTAAAATTAGAGTCATGCGTGGCTTGGAGTTGAGTCGTATGAAAACATTTGAAATTTAGGCACATATTGCTAAAGTTTACTCATTTTACTAGAATTGAGTCATATGTGGCTTGAAATTGAGTTGTATGAAAACGTCTGAAATTCAAGCACATATGTCTGAAGTTCACTCATTTTGCTAAATCTAAGTGATATGTGGCTTGAAGTTAAATCGTATGACGTCTGAAATTCAAGCACACAGGACTAAAGTTTACTCATTTTGTTAGAACTAAGTCATATGTGGTTGAATTCAGTTATTCTACTTGAACTTTAGTCATATGTATATATTTAAGTTATTCTAACGTAGGTGAAATTGAAAAGTAAGAAGAAATTCTTACTGTTGTCTAGATATTTGGTCCCAATCAGACCATCCTTGTGGAGTTATAAGTCCACCAAAATAGCATTTTGAGTAAATAATTCTTGAATATTCTCCCCAAGCTCTGCCTAAAAGGACACTGCCACTTCCACTGACTACACAATCAACAAATGAGAATCCAGTATTTTCATTGGGTGAGCCTCTTTGGTGTGCTGCAATTGCTCCTGATATGCCCACATTATCCAAAGCTACTGAATGAAGTCTACAATCCTGTTGAAAAAATACTAAAAAATGTCATCGTGAAACGGTTAACGAGTGAGACTTGCTCGAGTGATAGAGCATTGTTTGAATTTCGTGTGTCAATTGTCACTCATTGATAATAATGAATTTACAGGTTTAATGGGCATTTTCACCTGTAGACTTAGTCTTTGGGGGGTGAGATATCTTACTCTATCTATTAACAATGGGTATCAGAGTAGGTCAATCGACGATCCTAAGAATGGTGGCGTTAGACTAGTCTTTAGGGTGAGATATCCTATTCTGTCTATAATAATTGGTATAAGAGTAGGTCAATGAACGATTTGGGCCCATGCTGGCCTAGATGTTCTATTCCGTTTATAACAATTGGTATGAGAGTAGGGCAATCAATGATTTGGAGCCGCGACTCAGAGCGATAGCCTCAGACTATACTACTAGAAATAAACATTGTGAATTAGTAGAAAATTTTTGCTATAGAACATGACTTTCCTATTCATTTCATACCTAACTAGTTCATTAGGAAAATGCATACTAGGAAACAGATTCTTACTGAATACCGGGAACCTTCCTAAACTTTTCGTATGAAACATTATTATTTTTTCTTTTTTCATTTATCAATCAAATATCCGTGGGAATAACTGCTAAACATATTTGAGAAAAAAATTTAGTCATATTTAATAGTTCAAATTCCAAAAAGGTAAAATATACGTTAGATCATTTCTTTCTATTTATCCAAATCTTAGGAGAAAGAATAAACTGATACCTATTAACAAGTACTAATAGAATAGTCGAACATCAACAAGCATCGATATTTCAAATAGAAAAAGATAAAAGAGTCCAGAACCTGAAAGAGTGATGTAGCACTGCCACAAATGAAATCAACAGTTCCTTGAATGTAACACTTGTAAAAATAATGTGATCCAATTTCATCATAAAGTGTGTCTTGTGATCCCAAAATTCTAACTCTGTACAACATTGCTCTGTCACCAGCCAATCTCAATGCCACACCTTGCATATCATTGTCTTGAGGCAATGCAACAACTGTATTCTGACAAAAAAAAAGCACGTTTTGTGAGTTCAGTTGAATTTGATTTAATAATAACATCACGTTCGTTCTGTATCGATAAAAGAGTATTATTACCTCAAAGGTGATGCCATTTGCACAAAAATAATCTGATTCTACAGTAACTGTGGCTGTAGCAACAGTGCCTATTATATTGTCAAATTGATCCTTATCACAGGCCTTGGAGTTCCAAGTAATTATTGTTCTACCAGGGTGATTTTCATCACCAATTAATGAGATAAATGGCTTGAATGATGGAATATAAACTTTTTCTCTGCATATAAAATAAATGTCATTACACAACAAAATTTTTCATAAGTAGGAACAACTTGTTACACTATATTTCCTCTGTTTATTTTTATTTATTCATATTTGACTTGTCACAAAGAGCTAATATTATAGGGTCGGATTTTTTGGGGGGGAAGGGGGGGACAGGCTTGTGAATAAACAAGTTTATCCTTGCCCCGACAGCTGCTGCTAGGTTTCCCCATCTCTTCTAAACTTCCCTCAGTGTAAGGTTCGAAGGTCGAGCTCCATCCAGCAGAAAGAGTGGGGGTTAGGTTAATTAACACAAAAAAGATAAATTTCACTTAAAGATTGCCCATTGCCCTTTTGGGTTCCAAACTCCAAATGGGAAGGGAGCGTCTTGTTTGTGAGGTCTTGATCATTTATATAAATATCGCAAAATGAATAAATATTTAATAGAGATCTTGATCATTTATATAAATATCGCAAAATAAATAAATATTTAATATTTCAGC
>JAOTQJ010000099.1:22622312-22637173 GCA_025642045.1 Solanum sejunctum | reverse complement strand
TTGATAAATCCGCATTTATTGGTTTGGTTTGGTTTATGTATTAAAAAATCCGATATAAATGGTTTGGTTTGATATTTGAAAAATCCGAACCAACCGCCCCATGTACACCCCTAGACTAACTGCTACTTCACAAATGAAAAAAACGTAGATAGTTTAAAGAGTCATTTTGCTTTATTCTATCATACTCCAAGGCAAAAAAACAGTCAATATTTCGCTTCATCCGAGATTGATGGAAAGAAGGATCCGTCTTCTTCAATTTATGTAAAAAGGCAAAAAAGGAATTTTGAAATTTGTAGTGATGTGGTAATATGTTTTGTTATAAGATGTTTGAAACTGTGGTGAAATATATATATAATGAAAGTTAAAGAATTTTAATATAGAATATTAGTGTATCATTTTTTTAAAAAATGAATTATTATAAAAATAATATTATATAAATTGAGAATGTTAAAGTTCAGATCTGATTCGATATAGAAAGAGAGCAAAATGAAGAACAAAAATGAAAGTAAATGAGTTAAGGTGTGCTTACCAAAAAAAAGAGTTAAGGTGTGTCCGATATGGAGGAAAATTAATTTTTTTATGTTTGTTTGATCAAATTAAAAAATATGTATTTTTTTTTAGAAAAATAAGTTTTTTAAAAATGAGAAAAATAATTTATTTTAAGGAAGTGTGGAAGACAAAATTCTCAAATGACATTCTACATTGACTGTATCCTTCCGGTCCTTCAACACACCACATATTCACCCTCATCATTGTCCATAATCCTAATCCCCACCACCCACAAGTCACAATGCTTTCCCCCTCCCCACCTCCCATAATATCTGTATACACATCTTGAAAATGATCGAGATAGTTAAATAAGAGGATCATTGTGACTTAGCTGGAGCCAAGTATAAGTGCAAATTGTGCAAGCGAAGCCATTTCCGATTGTTTGCCTTTAGTTGGAAGTAGAAGTAGAGGGTACAACCCATGTTTGAATTGAAACTGAGATACTGATGCATGTTTTTCCCCTCTGAATCAGATAAATGCGAGTAAGGTACGAAGTCACTATAAATGAGGAATCAAAACCTTGCTTTTTTTTTGTTGCGTTGGGGGGAAGGGGAGGGTAACTCGCTACACAAAGAGAGGAATCCGCCTGAGGAGGGGCTCACGTCTGATTAGCTAGTTGGCGAGACAATAGCTTACGGAGGCAATAATCAATAGTTGATTCGAGGAGATGATCAGCCACTCTGAGGTTGAGACACGTTAGGCTTTATTTTTAGAATAATATTTTTTCATATATACCAAACATTATATAATTAATTTTTTAAAAAATTATTTTTTTTCAAGGAAATATTTTTTTAATCAACCAATAGCTGTGGAAGACATCGATAACGATTGAAGCATATGCTGCCGGTGGATGGTGATAATAAGTTAATAACTTCTTTTTTTACTTTTTTCAATTTGCTTAATACTAATATATTTTCCCCTTATTCTAAAAAATATTGACTAATTAAAATATGGTGGTCCTTGGCTTTGGGAAAATCTAGATATAGATAGAGATATTCAACAAAATCTTCCAATATCTAAGGTCCAAAAAAGATGGAAACTATATTGTCCTTTCTATTTCTAGTTAGAATTTCCAATTTTCAAATACATTGATAATTTCCAAGAAATTACATATGATAACAAACATTTTTAAAGTTGGAAATTTGTGATTAAGTCCACATACACCACCAACTATGCATGATTTAAAAAATAAATAAATAAATAAAATAAAAAATTCTTTACGTGTTTGAACTCCTGATCAAATTATGTTGAATTTATTTAAAAAATTCTTTTTTGTACTTTTGTTGATTGATAATTAAGTTGGAGACTTTGGTCAATAAAGTGTAATTATAATGAAATTAGTTGATTCAATAAATAATTAGTTAAACTAACGTATAGATCGTAAGATTTCACATCATGAGTAAACTAATAGACTAATGTATATCTTGATACCAATTACGAGTAATTTCTATAAGGAATCGGACTAATGACGTATATAATACTTGAATTCTCGAGCAGGTCTACAAGCAAGTTAAGTAGGTCTATTACCAGTCGACTCCAGCCCAAGAAGACCTAACAGACTAATTCGTTATCTAGGATCGTAGATGTGTTATGTTAGTTGTAGCACGTCTTCCCTCCTTCTCTCACTTTGGAAAGATTTCTCTGTACTTTCTTATGATGACCTGATCGAGAGAGTACGATACATCGGTATAAAAGATTTCCTTTTTTCTATCAGCTTGGTTTACTTGATCGAAGGGTGCAGTAGAACTTGAAGGGACGATATATGTTCAGTGTAATTTGATTGATTAATAAAACTTTTAGGAAAAATACAATATACGTAGCTATTATTTCTATTTTGTAACAAATAAGTATGTTATTTTCAAAATATCATAACAATTAAAAAAAAAAACATGAAATATTTTGTTCATTAGTTGGATGTCTGTAAATTTGGGGTTGACCTCACGAAATTTAATTAAAGATAAATTACAAACAAAAAGACAAGGATGGATACATAATTAATACTAATTCTAAAGCATGCATGTTAATGTCATAGAAGCAAAATGTGTGAAGGCAAACCATATATATAATTGTGAAAATTGACTTAGCTAGTCATTAATTAATCATATATTCTCAAGCACAGCTAGCAAACATAGTCATGTATTGACTTGGAATGATGGTCAGATAGTGAAATGTTATCTTGGTTTTAAAGAATTTAAATTTATTTATGTTTTGTGATTGTATTAGGTGTATTATTGTGGTTCTTGATTAGGATATCTATTATTGCATTTTAATTATCGTATTACTTTACTGTTCTTGATTTTTTCTTGTAGCATTTATGCTACCCCTTGTTAGTTATTATGTTTATTTTCTATTATTTTTCTTCTAACTTATATTTGAATTTGTTGTATTTGAACAGAGAATTTTCTAAAGTAATCTTTCTATCTCCACAAGATAATGGTAAAACTTGCATACTCTATACATCTTCAAACTTCACTTATAAAATTTTATTAAAATATTATTGTTATTATCAGATGACACCTATTTAGAGGACAATACTTTGTAATGTATTTTTTTTTCATATGCACGTAAACTCAAAACCTCTTATGATATTTAAAGGGGTAAAAGTTATGGATTTTGTAATAAAATGAAATGGACAAGGCCCAATTCTGATCTTGGCCCATTAAATAAGAGGTCAGAGATTTAGCTCATTGGGTCTATGAGTAAAAATCTTGCTCTGTTACTATGTATTTGAGTACTGTTTGATATTTGACATTTTCGTAAGTCAAGTAAAACAATTGGTTAAACATTATAGTGTTCCCATCTCTCTGATGATTATATACAAATGAGAAAGCATCAACCCTTGTTATTTTTATCACGGGTAATATAGTTGTAAAATAGTCATAAATAAATAGGAATATTTGAGCACACATATATAATATTTTCTTCAATTATTAGTATATATTTTATTGTAATAAATTGTTAGACACAATAAACATATATAAATTATCATACGTTACATAACACTATAAATGTGTAAAACTTAAATAAGTTCTTATTGATTATAATTTTGAATTTTTTTTTCAATTGAATAAGTTGTTATACAATCTATCGAAATATTCTAAAATTAGCAGGAATATTAAAAAATAAACTTGACACTTCACTTGATTGATTATACCAAATAAAGTATTATTTTTACTTACATGTATATTATACTTAATTACAAATAGATCTAAACAATAGCAATTGTTATGCTCTACAAGAATTCATAGTTTTGATGATGTCTTTTAAATTCAATTATTTGATAATCTAATATATTTGATAAATGTCTAAGAGTCAGCTCAAAGATTGATAAATGATCATATGTTAATGTATGCTTTTGATGACTTTTGACATGTTATATAAGTGAAAATACGTTAGTAATAATAACATCAAATGATCATCTGGTCATTTAAAAATATCAAAAAATATATATTCGCTGTATAATTATATATAGTTAGTTTTATTTCATGCATAGAGTATATCATAATATATATATTCGTGTATAACTCATGTATAAGTACTCTATATTATATAATTAGAGTATACTTTCGATGACTTTTGACATGTTATATTCGATAGTCATTGTATATTTTTTTACAAGTTTTGCTACTTCTTTTTGTATAAATAGAACATGACTACGAGCCTGTTTGGATTGACTTATTTTAAGTGTTTTTTAAGTCAAAATAGTTTTTAAGTATTTGGATAAATTAAAAAAGTATTTATAAAAAATAAGTTAAAAATCATAAGTTAAAATTCCTAACTTATAGCTTTTTGCTTATATATCAAAAACAATAAGATCATCCAAACAGGTTATACATCTATCGTTATTTTATTATATATATTTAAAATTATCCCAATATTTTAATGGTGAGTCATCATTACCTTCATTTTACAATTATCATTATAAAATTTTTTTATTTCATTTTAATAAATAATTTATTTTATTTTCAAAAATTTGAATTTAACACCCTATAAAATAGCCTAAAGAAAACATCAAATCTAAATCATATTTACTAACCTATAAAATAGCCTAAAGAAAACATCAAATCTAAGTTATATTTACTATGGTGGGGACAAAAGAAGCTGCACTTGTTTCTTTACTCTTTCTAAACATTGAAATCTCCGAAAGTTGTTTATGAATAATTATCTTTTACCAAAAAAAATTAAATAATTTTTCTTGAATTTCTAGTAACAGGGGCAATTTAGTCAAATTACATGGTTTTTAGCTGTACTCAACCTACGTAAATCGAGGGAATTTGAATGGGTTAGTAACTGCTAGGTGGATTTTCGAAACAATACTTATCGTAACTGATTTTACTAAATACCCGTAAAAAAATAAAAATAAAATTGAAAAGGCAATTTTTATTTTTTTATTTAAATAGTACTTATAGAAATATTTATTTGTTTGAAGTGATATAAGCAGACAGTTGTAAATTGGAACAGTGTTAAAAAAAAAAAGGTGGTGTTGTTTCTGTAACATTCTTCAGAGAGAAGAACATATATATGTCAGACTGTTCAATTTCAAGTAAGTTTTTTTTTTAATTTCTTTTCCTAATAAGGGTATGTTGAATCTCCACTTTTCTTTGTGTTTTTTAATTCAGTTTTTGCTATTCTTGTTTGTAAAGATTGTATTTTTATTTTGCTACTGTGGGTCTAGGGTCTATGGCGTTGGTAAAATTTGAGTGAAAAATGGAGAGGAAAAGATTTTGATGGGTTTTGTAGTTCAGAATGACTAGATTCAGTGGTTTCAGTACGGGTAGGGCGGAGGGGTCGGCTTTATATATGGTTATTATGTATATATAGTCGATGTTTGAACTTCTTGGTTCCAACAGCAACAACAGCATTATCTCAATGCCTCAAACGCTCCCGCCGTAAGGTTCAGATGTATGTAGTCGGTCCCCTATGTTTAAATATAGCGCGACTGTTTTCGGATGACCATGATGACCGTCGAAAGTTGCATTGACTAACTGATACTTCACAATTGAAAGAAGTTCAAACAGTTTAAAGAGCCATTTTGTTTTATTCCATCATACCCCAAAATCAAAAAATAGTGAATCTTTGGCTCCATAAATAACTTCTTGGTTCCATTATATAATATTTGACAATGACAATTTTCTTAGCAGAAGAAACTAGCATTTGTTTTTACTGATCACACTTTTGTCTTTTAATTATTCTCTTTCCAGAAAGAAAGTAGTATTTAAACTGATTCAATTATGGGTTAATAATCTGCTATATGTTAAATTTGAGTAGTTTTCGCATATATAAAAAGGCCGTCCATTGCACCTAGCATCCTATTTACGCTGTCCGTTCTAGAAATGCATGATCCCCAAGTGTGGTGTCTAAGGTGTGGTGTGGGCAACCTATCCAATGCAAGCATATGCAAGTATTAGTGGTGGCTTCTACACTCGAACTCGTGAGGCAATATAGTCCTTCTGCCTATAGGTATCCTGTAATAGAGTTGGCCCATCATAGTGTTCTCCGTTAGTCGTGATATTATGTAAGTTTAAAAGCTATGTATGGTATTAGACTCTCATTTTTGTCTTCCCTGTGTTGCTGCCCATGATCATTTGGTGTATCCTATTTGGTTTATAACTGCATCTTCTTTCTTTGGTGTCTAATTTGCTACGATTACACATGATACAGCAGCTGGCTGCAATGGACCCTTTTGAGGCTGCGAACGTTGTGCATAAAAGAATCCTGAAAGTTGAACCTGAACATGTTACGAGGAAGATTATGGGCTATATTTACTTGCAAGACTATCCAGAGCAGGAAATGATTCGATTAGCGTTAGGGCCTGATACCTTAATTCACAACATGATCCAAAAAGCGAAAGATGCACTTGAGCTAAACTCAACTTCAGTGTTTCGCACCCCTTCTACTTCTCCGGTCAATATAGCAGATCCCCTGCTGCAGTTTGCACATTTTTCATCTCGCAGCAAACCTCAACTCTCTGATGAACATTCTTATTTAGCTGAATTTCCCTTCTCCAGCGACGAAACTCTGCAACAGTTCCAACAACTTGAAGAAACAATGGACTTTGAGAATTTGAATTATCCAAGTGATTACTACTATCCAGAAGCTGCCCTTATCAGGCGCAACAGAAATTCTCCAAGTCCGTTTAAATTTCCAGGTAAGGCTTGCCACTATTTCAACAAAGGGTTCTGTAGAAATGGTTCCAGCTGTAGGTACTTTCATGGTCATCCATTTCCCGAGAGCTACCAACGTATGATCGATCCTAAGTTATGTGAATATGGTGATGAAAATGAAGTACTTTCACCTGGTTCCCTGGAGAAACTAGAGCTAGAGATAATGGAGCTGTTGAAACATAAGAAAGGGCATCCTGTTTCAATTGCATCCCTGCCCATGATGTATTATGAGAAGTACGGGAGAACACTCCAAGCGGAAGGGTATCTAACCGAGAGCCAGCGACATGGTAAAGCTGGTTATAATTTGACTAAGCTTCTTGCTCGATTGAAGTTTGTTCATCTGATTGAAAGGTGCTTTACCTGGACTCTTGGATTGTCTTGTATCTAGTCAAGCGATTGTACATAATTTCTAATATGTTTGGATGCTATGTGTTACAGGCCTCATGGACAACATGCTGTAGTACTGGCTGAAGATGCAGCAAAGTACGTGGACCCTTATGTTGAAAGAAGTGATCCAGGTCCTATTGTTAATGGTTCACGTCAAATATATTTGACATTCCCTGCTGAGAGCACTTTTACGGAGGAAGATGTCTCTGATTACTTCGAGTATGTAACACAACATGTGGTGTTTTATGTGCTTTGCCTTTTGTTTACTTCAAGTATGCAACACAGCAGAAAGATGCCTCTCATTATCGTTCTGTATTTTTTTTGTTTCCAGCACTTATGGTCCAGTTCAAGACGTAAGAATGCCGTGTCAGCAGAAACGAATGTTTGGATTTGTCACCTTCTTCAGTGCAGATACAGTAAAAATGGTTTTGTCAATGGGAAATCCACATTATGTGTGTGGTGCTCGCGTTCTTGTCAAACCTTATAGGGAGAAGTCAAAGCTATCTGAAAGGTACTTTTATAGGCTATTGGTTGAAGTCGAAATGGTTGGCGCCTTTTTGTTTTTAGTTCCCTCGTGCTCTCTGCAGGTTCTAATCAATCTGCAATTTCTTAATGGCACATCTTGATTGCTAGATTAAGTCAAACTTTAATAACACTCTGCTTGTTTTGGTAAGGGAATCCTGGTGTTTGAACTCTCGTATTGATATGAAGTGAACTACCTACATGTTTGGTATTACCGAGTTTATAGCTTCTATTTTAGACAGGATATACTTCAATTAGTTCACGATGATCAATACCAGCTCATATCAACATTTCTTCTCGTTCATTCACTGCCTAATCTTATTTCCTCTCCTGCAGAAAGCACCAGGAGAGATTGGAGCCGTCAATACTTTACCACTTACAGCGTACTGATTTTAATTCTAGGCTTCAAGAAAGTAAGACATTTTCACCTGAAGTTCTGTTCAGTTGTAGACTGAATGTAGTTCCTTTTTTCCTGGAAGCAGGGTGGATGCACCTATGCATTCATCAACCTTTTTTTGTGCTAAATCTACTTATAATATGCGCTGCTTGTCTTTGGGAAACAGTCTCTCTACTTGACAAGGTAGGGTTAAGGTCTGCGCACACTCTACCCTCGCCAGACCCACTTGTGAGACTAGGAATGTTGTCGTATACATATAATAAGCAAAAAAATAAGTATAGGTATGCAAAGTGTTTCATACGTTACTACCTGGAAGATTTAGTTACTTCCCCACGTGGATGAGCATCCATATCTCTAAAGCCCATTATAAATTCACCTTTCGTCTGCTCTCTGCATTTGCTTTCTTTGGTCTAATATATTCATGGGCTTCCAACAGGATTTAAGTCCCCCAGACTGCTAAGGAAACATTTAATGGAACAGCAACTCCTTGAACTTGAGACTAGGCGACTTGCACAGCTGCAGTTATCGCGAAAACCCATGGCCACTCAGTCCTATTTTGGCCCTCCCATGGACGAATTTAACATCTCTCAACGTGCGTATACACTCTTTTTTTTGTTATTTACTTTAGCTATACAGCTTCAGCTACTTATTTAAGTATGCCGATTATCTTTACTGCATATGTCTGCAGAACGTTCCAGCCGTCTATTAGATGTTCGGAACAGTGGGTCGTCGGATGAAGATAATCCCAAGTATTCAGAAAGCGACGACCAGAGGTATACACTGGAGTTATATATAAAGTTTTTCTGATTGTTGTCAAGTTGCATTATCTCTCCTTCCTTTCTGGAGTTCTCTCTTTTTACTTCAATGTTGCTTGCTTGACAACCGAATTTAAAAAGTTCAGAGAAAAATTGTATTGATGTTTAAAGCTTTACCTAGTCTTTCTGTTTGCTGTCATATCGTTCCAAAAGAGTGTTATTTATCTTGCATTATGTCTCTGCATTCTCCTAGTCAAATAGTTCATACAATCATGGGGTTCGTGAGGCAATTTATGATCCAAATCTCATCGTGGAGTTATTCTTCATACGTCTTAGCAAATTGAGCATCATACTTCACTTCGATTGATTTTAGTACTTTCCGGTGTTGTATTGATGCAGTAGCCAACACATCAACCTGCCAGACAGTCCATTCGCATCAAAGGAGTAACGAGTGGTGTATCTGAAGTTCAATAGGTCCTACATACAGCTACTTTGGTATACAAGTCTACTTCAAAGGCATCATCTTGAATTCGACAAAATATAAGTACATATAGCAATAGAGAATAGCAAAAATAGATCCCCTCCACACCGCCTTGACTAACGTAGCTTGGCCAATTTAGGAGAAATGATACACAGAAGGCTTACATGTGTTTTTTTCTATCTGGTTTTTTTTACATGTAAGAATGTTCAAAGGCTTAGATGTAAGATGTTAGTTTTAGTAAACAGGACAGAAGAAGTGATTGTCCTTGGCAAAGAATGTAATAATATAGTTTAGCTATAGTTAATGGAGGATAGTAGTGAGGATGTAGGGTCAAAAATGTGTTTTGTGAAGTTTGATAGTTTGGTTTAAATAGAAGCCTTTGATGCTCCTTTTGCTGTTTTGAAGAAGAAAATAATGTCACTAGTGCGTGTTACTTTTCTCGTGTGGTTTGTGAGCTATTATATAGCATTGGGGGTTTACCTTATGTGTACTCAAAAGGTAGCGATTGCGGTTCCCTTTTATCGTTAAATAAAAAACGTCACTTGCAACATGCAAGGTGTAGTTTTGGTCACTTGTTTCATTTGAGATGTTTTGTCTCTAGTTTGTGTTGGATAAAGGTAAAATTTATTTGCATATGACGTTTATACCAAATCAATATATTATATTACTTATGCATCAACTTTCATCTCTTTTCACCTTTCATGACGTGTTCGTATATATCTTTTTTATTCACATTTATTTGTCATTGTTTCATTTTTTGAAGTTAACTTGACTAAATTTTAAAGCTAAATTGAAATAGTTAAACTTAATATTTAAAATCTAAAATTTAGATGGTTGAAAATTGTACAAAAAATGTTATAAGTTGTAATCCTTCTCATATTGATATGATGAAAAATTAAATCTTAAAATGTTAGTTAAAGTTCACATAGTTTGATCTCGATAAATAAAATGGTGACAAGTAAAAATGAATTGAGGGGAATAATAGTTATCATCATAAGTTTCAAAAGTTTTTTTTTAACGTTAAATATTGTATCAAGTCAAAATGTGTCATGTAAAATGAGGCGGAGGAAGTATTTTTTTAAATTTAGGGGAGTGTGGTAGGGAGTAAAATTAGGCTTCTGTGTTTGACTGGTTTGCGGAACCGATGAGAGGTAGCGTCAGAATTCATGGGCCAACACCTATAGAAAATTGCCAAAATCACTTGTTTCTTGTTTTCTATTTCCTATTCGTTGGCTCATAAAATCCTACCAAACGTCGGGCTACCTGGGCCTCTTGCAGGGCTCGTCAGGGACCTAGTCGTATGATTTTTTGGGGAAGTTGCACCAGACCCCATGTAGAGCCAAAATTTGTGGGCTAACACCTACAGAAAACTATCAAAATTCTATTTTTCTTGTTCCTTGGCCTATAAAATCCGACCAGGCGTCCCTCGCTACCACCGGGCCACCTAGGACTCTTGCCGGGCTCATTGGGACCCACTCGTATGACTTTCTAGGAAAGTTGCGACGGATCCCCCTGCAGCGCCAGAATCCATGGGCTAACACCTACAGAAAACTGCTGAAATCGTTTGTTTCCTGCTCCTTGGCCTATAAAATCCCACCAGGAGCCTCTTGCCATCGTCGGGCCACCTGGGCCTCTTGCTGGGCTCATTGCGGACCCACTCGTATGATTTTTTGGGAAAGTTGTGATGGACCCCCTGCAGCGCCAGAATCCGTGAGCTAACACCCATAGAAAATTGCCAAAATTGCATATTTCCTATTCCTTGGGCCATAAAATCCTACCAAGCGTCTCGCACCATCGTTGGGCCACCTGGGCCTCTTGTTGGTCTCGTTATGGACCCACTCGTATAATTTTTCAGGAAAGTTGCGTCGAAACCCCTGCAGCGCTTGAATTCGTGGACTAACATCCACCGAGAATTGTCGAAATCGATTGTTTCCTATTCTTTGGCCCATAAAACCCTACCAGGCATACTACACCACCACCGAGCCACCTGGGCCTCTTGCCTAGCTCATTGGACCCACTAGTATGATTTTTTAGGAGAGTTGCGTTGGACCTCGTATAGCGCCACAATCCGTGGGCTAACACCTACAGAAAACTGTCAAAATTGCCTATTTTTGTTCTTTGGCACATAAAATCCTACCAGGGGTCCCCCACCGTTGTCGAGCTACCTAGACCTCTTGTCGGGCTCGTTACAGACTCACACATATGATTTTTTGGGAAAATTGTACCAGACCCCCCTACAGAGCTAGAATCCATAGGCTAACACCCACAGAAAACTATCGAAATCGTCTGTTTCCTACTCCTTAGCCAATAAAATCCTGCCAAGCGTCCACTGCCACCGCTGGGCAACCTGGGCCTTTTGTCGGGCTCATTATGGACCCACTGATATGATTTTCCAGGAAAGTTGTCGGACCTCCCTGCACCTCTAGAATCTGTGGGCTAACACTCACAGAAAACTGTCAAAATCACCTATTTCGTGTTTCTTGACCCATAAAATCCTACCAGGCATCCCCTACCACTGCCGGGCCACCTGGCCCTCTTGTCAGGCTCGTTGCGGATCCACTCGTATGATTTTTTGGGAAAGTTGTGCCAGACCCCCCTGCAACGCCAGAATCCGTGCGCTAACAACCATAAAAAATTGTCGACATCACCTGTTTTCTGTTCCTTGGCCATAAAATTCTAGAATGTGTCACCCGCCGCCGCCAGGCCACCTAAGCCTCTTTATGGGCTTATTGCGGACCCACCCGTATGATTTTCGAGAAAGTTGCGTTGGACCCCCCTGCAGCACCGGAATCCATGGTCTAACACCACAGAAAACTGTCAAAATTGTCTGTTTCTTGTTCATTGGACTATAAAATCATACTAGAAGTCCCACGGCGTCACTGGGCTACCTAAGACTCTTGTTGGGCTTGTTGTAGACCCCCTTGCAATGCAAGAATCTGTGGGCTAACACCTACAGAAAACTGCCGAAATTGCCTGTTTCATGTTCCTTGGCCTATAAAATTCTACCAAGCGTCCCGCATCACTATTGGGCCACCTAGGCCTCTTCCCGGGCTCGTTGCGAACCTCCTCGTATGATTTTTCTGGAAAGTTGCACTAGACCCCCTGCAGCATCAGAATCTGTGTGCTAATATCCACAAAAACTGTCGAAATCGCCTGTTTCTTTTTTCTTGGCCCATAAAATCCTATCAGGCATACCCCGCCACCACCGGGCCACCTAGGCATCTTGCCGAGCTCATTGCGGACCCACTCATATAAGTTTTTGGGAAAGTTGCGTCGAACCCCTTACAACGTCAAAATTCGTGGGCTAACACTCAAGGAAGATTGCTGAAATTGTTTGTTTCCCGTTTCTTAGCCTATAAAATTCTACCAGGCGTCCCGCACCACCGCTGGACCACTTGGGTCTCTTGCTGGGCTCATTACGGAACCACTCGTATAATTTTTCAAGAAAGGTTCATCGGACCCCCTACAGTGCTAGAATCCGCGAGCTAACACCCATAATAAATTGCCTAAATCGTTTGTTTCCTGTTCCTTAGCCGATAAAATCGTACCAAGCATCCCCCACCGCTGCTAGGCCACCTGGGCCTCTTGTCGGGTTCGTTGTGGACCTACTCGTTTAATTTTTTAGGAAAGTTACGTCGGACCCCCTGTAGCGTGAGAATCCATAGGCTAACACCCACTAAAAACTGCTGAAATCGTATGTTTCCTATTTCTTGGCCCATAAAATCTTTTCAGGCATCCGTCGCTGCTAGCGAGCCACATGAGCCTCTTGCTAGGCTTATTGCAGACCCACTCGTATGATTTTTCAAGAAGGTTGTGTCGGACCTCCCTGCAGCGCTAGAATCCGTAGGCTAAAAACCATAGAAAACTATCGAAATCGCTTGTTTCCTGTTATTTGGCCCATAAAATCCTACCAGGAGTCCCCCGCTATCGCCAAGCGTCGGACCCCCTGCAGCGCCAAAATCCATGGGCTAACACCCATAGAAAACTGTCAAAACTGCATATTTCCTGTTCCTTGGCCCATAAAATCTTACCAGCCATTCCCCACCATCGTCGGGCCTCCTATCGGGCTCGTTGCAAATACACTCGTATAATTTTTCAGAAAAATTACACCAAAACCCCATCCACAGAAACATCAAATTTCCATAAATGCCCATATTATAGAGTGGTATTTAATTTTCTCTAAAATTTTGAATTTTATTGTTTTATTAAGTTAATAAGTGCTAGTCGAAAATATACTAATTTATAGGATATAAATCTATATTTTTGTATTTTAATATCTACAAGTTAAATCATATAAGGCATAACAAATTATGCTTCTGACATTGAAATAACGAAATAAACTTTTCCGACATAAGTTTATATGTTCATATACTAATATCCCACAAGTTATGTCGGGAGGACAATACTTTACAAGCTATGTCATATAACATAAAAGACAAAACAAGTTATGTCATATGTCGAAAGGGTTTAATGTGTTTCAAAAATAAATATTCTCTCAATTTAAAAAAGAATGACTTAGTTTGATTTTGTATGAATTTTAAGAAAATAATTTTTTTAAAAAAATAATTTTGTGATTGTAGATTAAAGTTATATCAAATATACCAAAATGCTCTTTAATCTTATGGTCTTAAACATGTCACATGGAAAATTAAAATCAAAACGTTGCTAAAAGGGGAAAGAGGTCATTCTTTTTTAAACAGACTAAAAAAAATAAATCATTCTTTCTAATATGTAGGGAGTAAATAAATATGTTGGAAGTATTTGATCTTTAATTTACATCCTTTATAACAAACAAATTTTTCATGAGACATAAAATTTACATTTTTATATCGTAATAATTTAGAGTAAATTTCATAAATGACAAGCATATAAAGCCTACTTATACTTTATAGCATACTTTGGGTAAATTATATTTCGTAACTGTAGTTATAACAACGTTTTATAATTCACGTAACATTTATATATATTTGTATAATTTGCTATACAATTTATAATTTTAATATAGAGTTCGGATATATACGCTCTCTCAACGCTCTCTTCTCTTCTGTCCGGTAATCAGACGAGTTTGGCTTTTCCAGCAAGGGTTCGAGACGCTCTTGGCCGGAAAGCCTTCCACAGACTGGAGCGCCGACGAACCCTTGCCGGACCGGAGAAAACGTTCTCCTATCACTTCGTCGGTGCCCAGGGTTGCCGCTGCTCACAGTAACTGAAGCTGTCGGTCGCCGTCTGTCGGTCGCGCTGCTACAAAACTGAGGCTGTCTGTCGTCGTTCGTCCGTCGATCGACGTCTGTGTTTCGTCGCAGCCGAGATCGTGAATCCAGATCTGCGGCTGGCTTCTTTCGGAAATCTCTCCTCTCCTCTTCCCTCGTCCGGGGAAGAAAAGTCGAACAACTTTTCATTTTTCTCTTGTTATCTTTTCAGGTGACACACCGAATTCAGGCGACGTCCAACCTCACGGTGACATTCCCCTCGCTCCCAGGTGATACCTTCCTACTTACACTTTCCGTGGGTTGCTACTGCTATATTCCTTGACTGTACTGGATTGTTCTTTATTGTTGGTCTCTGCTGATTACTTTCTGGATTTCTGGATTGTAGACGGTATAGTG
>JAOTQJ010000099.1:22607963-22622212 GCA_025642045.1 Solanum sejunctum | reverse complement strand
AAGGTCTGCGTACAATTTACCCTCCCCAGACCCCACTTGTGGGATATCACTGGGTATGTTGTTGTTGTTGTTGTTGTATTTGCTATACAATTTGATTCATGCACAACTTTTGTATAATCGCACAAATTATACAAAACTTAAACTGTTATTATAATTAAATATATGTTGAGAGCTATTATTAATTAAAATTATAACTATATTAACTAATTAATTAATATATATATTTACTTATCTACGAAATTTTTCCAATTATGTTTCCTGTTAGACAAATTGGGCCAGCGGTCCTTCAATTGTATTTAGTTCGGGCCTACATGAAATAATGGGCCTGTAGGCAAGCCCGTTAACAAAGTGGAACAAATACAGAATCTGAACTTGCTTTTTCCGATTGTAAAATTCAACCCGAGTATCCGCCGCCGGCGAGTGACCAGAAGGAAGAAGGAGGAAAATGAACACAGATATCACAGCATCGGCGAAGCCCGAATACCCAGTTGTAGATCGAAATCCACCTTTTTCTAAAACCGTCGGAAATTTCAACACTCTCGATTATCTCCGGCTCACCACCATCACCGGAATTTCCGTCACCGTGGGATACCTATCCGGTAACTTCTATATCCTTTATTGTTATCAATCATTCTATTTACTATAGATCTATCGGAAATCAGTTTGGATTGCTGAATTGGATCCGCTAAACAGTTACAATTTTGTCATTTGACGGTCAGCTTACTGTAATCTTCCTTGTTTATTCTGTTGAGACCCGTTATGCAGGGACGGAACCGGGTCGTGCCGAGGGGTTCATCCAATTCCCCTTCAGCAGAAAATTACACTATTTATACATAGATAAATCAGTACTTGTTTTTTTGTGTATATGTAATAGACCTTGAACGCTTTAGCTTCTTTGTTCGTTTACTTCTTCATATTTTGAATCATTTAGTGAAAATTCTGGCTAATTATGCTATGGGAAGCTCACATTCAGGGGCTGAATTGGAGGGTTCCCTGTAGTTTTGGTTCAGACACCATACTTATCTTAAGAAAATCATCTAATTTATACATATTATTAAGTTGAAACCAGTAATTCAAAATGAGTAAAATAAGCTTCAAATCATAGCTCCGTGTCTGTTCACATGAGCAAGTTATCTCTTTTGTTATTGATAAATTTTGGATTTTGGGCAGGAATAAAGCCAGGGATTAGGGGGCCATCGATGGTTACTGGAGGTTTGATCGGACTAATGGGTGGTTTCATGTATGCTTACCAGAATTCTGCTGGCAGGCTCATGGGTTTTTTCCCAAATGAAGCAGAAGTAGCCAAAGCCAAGTACAAGCAGTAACTGCTTCCCCTAATTTTTCTGGTTCTTTTTATTCCCAATTTTAGTTTCCATAGATGTTATGAAAACAGTGGGCATTTCTCTCTTCTATGTGACAACGTTGTTGAATGTAATGTCTTTAATAATCAGTCTGTGGTTACTGATGTATTACATTGCTTGTTTTGCTATGAATCATGACTTCTCCTGAGTTGCCAATAATGCTGAGTTGACTATGCACTATTTAGTACGACGATGTTATGAAATGAGCTTAAATGAGAGAATTGAGATTCAAATAGCCGAACCCAACTTGTTTGGGACTTGGGCATAGTTGTTTTTATATTTGAATTAAGGGTATCATATGCTTCACATTCTTTATAGCAACAATTGATCATAGAAGTAATATATTGGAGTTGCGTATTCTTATTTTGGCTTGTTCTGTATATGCTTAAATGAAGCAGGAAGGATTTGTACAGCCGATCCCAACTTGTTTGGGACTGGTGTAGTTGTTGTTGGCTTTTTTGTGTGCTTAAGAGAGGGATAAGATGGGAACAAGGTGAAATCCTATCAAACAGCTTCGCAAGAGTTATGTTAGTAACATTGGATCATGATGAGGCTAGTCTTTTGATTTTGATTCTTACTATCATATCCTTATGTGCCTTCTATAAGCTGAGTCATTTAGTCTGTTTCATCAGTGGATTGGATAAATTTCCTATTTTTATCGATAGCAGTGCTCGTGTTTGTTTTTCCACTTGGAAACACACAGAAGGAAAAACTGGAAAAGTTACCCCTGAAACACATTTCCTCCCATAAAGCCTGCAACCTTAGTGTTAAATTAGTTTGTTTTTCAGGATAGTAACAATTGGTGTGAAAGTTTCTTTAATCTTATTTCAATATAGTGGAAATGCAAATAGAGAATAGCAATGATAACAAAAATGATGTCATGAGATCACTTATATGTGGACTTTCTGTGGGAGAATATTATGAGACTAGCTTCACAAGCAGTGAATCTGAACCTAGAGGCTAGAACAGAGAAAAACTCTCCATTTGCATAGTAACTCAGTCTTCACAAGTAAAAACAGATGCTTTGCAGGTTATCAGTTAATTAAGAAGCAGGCATGCTTCTAGAGGACCCCAGACCACGCTTGTGGGATTCCACTGGATATGTTGTTGTTGCATGCTTCTAAAGGAGGGGAGCATTGCAAGTGATGACTTGCTTGAAGTTCTTGATGCTAAATCTTGCTATGCTGGTAGGATATAGTAGCAAGTGCTTATCCTTGTTGAAAACAATGTCAAACGATAAAGCACCAGAAGTCCTAAGCATACAACTATATGTTTCATCTTTAAATTCGTGTGGCCAACCCCACTTGTTAAAACATCTTTCGAAGTTACTTTTAGTTTGTTTTTTTCAGTCGTTTTAAGTTTTGCTGTTGCATTCTGGGTAGCTACAGAAATATGTGTTTGCTGAATAGGCTTCGAAGTGTTGTTCTCGTTGTCTGATTGCTTTATTGGCCTTCTCTGGTTACATGTTGCATCTGTGTGAACTGCATTTTATGATTTGGTGGTGACAGAGGATTCAGAAGGTTAGTAGGGAGTGGAGTGTTATCTTGCTTTTCAATCGGCTTAGGCTTGATGGTGTATGCCGTAGTATTAAACTTATTCTTGTAGTTTCTTGCTTTTTGTATCTATCACCATATGTTATTTATTGTGCTTCAATTATTGCACCATATGTAGTTTTTTACTTCTGATACCTATAACCATATCTGGACTGCTTTCCTTATTAGGTGTTGTTTTCTTTACTGTCGTTTTTTCTTTTCATAACTACTCTGATTTACTGCACTTGAGCATATAGGAACCTTCAGAAACATCACCTTTACCTCCAAAAAAGTAAAGATAAGGTCTACGTAGACTCTACTGTTTCCAAACTCTATTTGTTGTATTTTACTGACATACAAGGCAGGTTCACTATAAAGCTTACCAGCTAGAAAGTCCTTAAGAACGAGACAATTATTTCCTTGAAACAACATATGAAAATGTTCCTCTTTGACAATGAAAAATGGTCCTCACTTGTTACCTCACACGTGACATATTGTCGTTATTGATACAAAGAAAAATAAATGGATTTTAAGTTTAGCTCAACATCAAAAGTTATCATTCCAACGCTCATTCAGTAAAAAGGAAAAAAAATAAGAAACACTATCAAATTTTGGAGTTTGTCCTGTTCGAGTTCATCAAGGAAATTATAACTACCGTTAATCAAGGATTAATGAGCGCTTAATCATTATCAATATTCAATCACTTTTATCTTAACTTAAAGAAAACAAAGGAAAACTATAACATAAAGTACAAACAATATTATCAAATAGCCTTCATCAAAACTTTTTCTGAAAAAATAAAGGTCTTTTTTCTTAAAAAGGAGTACATTTTTTTTGTTGACAGTTGCAATGACAAACATGTGATGTCATAATATTTTTTTAAAAAAAAAAAAGGAGTCCAATTTTAAGATTTGTATACTCAGAATTTAAGGTGGTCAACAAAAGGATGTTGTTTAAGGTAGAACATTACTTCTCTGTCTCAAAATAATTAAATTTATGAAGTAATACACACATATTAAGAAAAATATTCAAAGATAAAATTTATATCATACTTTTTATTATTGCTCTTTAAAAAATTATAAATATATAGTGTAATTTATATTCTAAAAAATATAAAAGTTTAATTAATGAAATGACAAATATAGAAAAAGTTTAAAATATTTACTTTGAACTTTGAACAATTCAAATATTTTAAATCTTAAAAAGAACATAAAAATTTAAATAATATGAGACGAGATGAGTATTTAATAGAGGAAGTAGCCAAAGGTTGACATTTATTTTATTTTTATTAATAATAAATGTAATATTTATCCTTTTGCCGTGGAGTTAGGTTGTCCGTAACAGTCAAAAGTATCCAACAAATTTGCTTTTAATCCAAAATCAGACTAATTCATATTCACATTTATAGTATTTATTTTAAACAAATGCTTTTTATGAATTTTTTTCATTTTCAAAATTTAAGTTCGAGATCATTTTATTTGTGTGATATTCAAATAGTTTAGCTAATATTCCTTTTGATGACTTGGTATGGAGATTAAGAAGTAGTAAATGATGAGATAATTTTATCAGAGTACCCTTTGAATATAATAAATATTATGTCTTACAAAATGTAATAGAAAAATGACTATAATTAATGATGAAAGTAAATTAAAAAGTAAGTGTAAAATTATTTCTTAATTTTATGAAGTGAACAATTATTATTGAACATCTCAAAAAATGATGGCATTACTTTTATATCTATAAAATTGTATTTTTTTATGATAAAATGAATTTTTTTGTAAAATAAAAAGTGTGATCCTTGCTGAATTAATTAAAAAGGAGACTACAACAATATTCAATGATGATTGTACTACTCCCACCTAAAAAGTAATAAAAATATCTCCCAACCCAAGTCAAGGACAAAAAATCAGGATTTATTCTTTTCTCTTGAGGCCCCATCAATGTGAATTTTGGTTTTTATTTTCTTTTTAGTCTTATTTTCAGCTGGCTTCTTCACCACTAGTGGCTTACACCAAAATGGAATATGCCCTTTCAAAAGTTAGCTTTTTTCTCTGATTACTTCACCCATCTTCTTCAATTTCTGCTTGAGATTTCTTCCCCGAGTATCAGGTATGCTTTCTTTTTCACCTTTTTGTATAATCTGAAGATATGGGTATTGTTATGTTAATTCTTGAAAAAAATTGAATCTTTTTGTATAAACTTGAAAAAAAATTGAAGCTTTTTGTATAAACATGAAACCCCTTTTCATTCTTGAAAAAAATTGGATCTTTTTTTGTTGTTGGGGTTGGGGGTTCTTTCTGTTTAGCTAAATTCTGGTGTTAGGATGCAAGTGGTAAGTTGAGTTCTTTGTAGCTTTTAGAAAGTATCTGAGACTTTTTTTTTGGTTATGTGGATGGAAATTATTTATTTGCCAGTAACTTTTTGTAATGTTAAAATTTGGGGCTTTCAGTTTCTATATGGAAGATCTAGTGGGTAGTCGGGACCTAACCCTTTACCCTAGACCTTTTTAGCAAAAATATAATGAAATGAAAAGGTTGCAACTTTGGTTAAAGTGCTTTTATTTGAGATAGTTGTAAGGTCTGCCTATGTTTTACCTTCCTAGACCCCATTTGTGGGATTCCACTTGTATCATGTTGATGTTGTTGTTGTTGATGATGAAGGGTATGGATTGAGCTTAAATGAAGCTATGGGGATTCAATTATCCAACCCCAAGTTGTTTGGGACTGAGAAGTAGTTCTTTGTTTTCTTTTTACCCCTCTCTTGGTGACTTGATGCCACAATCTTAAAGGTTGGAGGCGGAAGGTGTGTACCATCTGAGCAATCTACTATCATCGAGAGGTAGTCGTTGTATTGGTTAAAGTGTTTTTATTTGATATGATGAAGGGTATTGAGTTGAGCTTAAATGAAGCTATGGGGATTCAATTAGCTGACCCAACTTTTTTGGGACTGAGTAGTAATAGTAGTTTATTTTTCTTTATACCCCTCCATAGGAGCTCTTCCTTTTGGTCACTTGATGCTTTGAGGTGGAGGGTGCTTAACATCTGGGCGACCCCATCTTGTCGAGAGGCAGTTATGTTGGTTAGAGTGTTTTTAGGACATTGAACAAAAGCATTTGTCCAATACTTTTACCAAGTTCAAGCTGTTCTTTATAAATTGGTGTTCTTTTGTTTTTTTGTTAGTGACATTTGCTATGGTATTTGTTGAACTTCTCCACAGGATAGTTGGATCACTGGAATGTAACGTGGATGTGAATGTTAAAGCTTGGAGCTGGAGAACTTTTTGTTAACGAGGCCGGTTGTATGCTGGAATTGCAACTATTGTCTTGAGAATACCTATGATGTGCTAACCCTGTAGGTAATATTTCACCATGAGGCCTTCTCAGACCCCTGAGGATATCAACGAGTTTGACAGTTTCTATAACCAACCTATAGAGTATCAAGATTCCTTTTTCCTGCCTTCCATTAACAATCCGAACAACAGCCAATCGTTCTATGCTGATGTCTCTGCCTTGAAACCTGTGCAACACTGCTATGTTGAATCATCCACAGGAAATTCTAGTGAACTTGTTTCCAATTCACCTCCTATTGTTAATTTTAACCCCATGATGCACCAAGGTTCTGATTCATGTCGATCAGACATGCGTCATTCTCCTGATGATACATTTCTATCATCAGGTAACAGTTCGTGCTACACTAGTGATGTTACTGACCTGAAGCACAAGTTAAGGGAACTTGAAACTGCAATGCTGGGGCCAGATTCAGAAAGCTTGGAATCATATAATACTATCCCCGTGGCTACAGCCAATCAAGTTACATCGGAGTCGGATAAATTGATTGGAATGATGGAGATGATGCCTAGTGGAGATGTTAAAGAAGTTCTAATTGCTTGTGCTAAAGCAATAGCGGAGAATAATTTGATAACCGCTGAATGGTTAATGTCAGAACTACGCACAGTGGTATCCGTTTGTGGATCTCCAATTCAACGGCTAGGAGCCTATATGCTGGAAGGTTTAGTTGCCAGATTGGCCTCCTCGGGTAGCTCCATCTACAAGGCCTTAAGGTGTAAAGAGCCTACTAGCATTGAGCTATTCTCGTACATGCACTTGCTTTATGAAATCTGTCCATACTTCAAGTTTGGATATTTATCAGCAAATGGTGCAATTGTTGATGCCATGAAAGATGAGAACTCGATTCATATAATCGATTTCCAAATTGCCCAGGGTAGTCAGTGGATCACCTTAATCCATGCTCTTGCAGCCCGGCCTGGTGGACCCCCAAGAATCCGTATCACAGGGATTGATGATTCCACATCAGCTTATGCCAGAGGAGGGGGGATTGAAATTGTAGGTCAAAGGTTGTCAAGCATTGCTGCATCTTGCAATGTACCTTTCGAGTTTCATCCTGTGGCTGCTTCTTGTTCTGATGTTGAGATTGAGCATCTCAAGGTTCAGCCTGGTGAACCATTGGCTGTAAACTTTGCGCTTGTCTTGCACCATATGCCTGATGAGAGCGTTGGCACTCAAAATCACAGAGACAGACTTCTGAGGATGGTTAAAAGCTTATCACCCAAGATTGTTACTTTAGTGGAGCAAGAGTCCAACACTAATACAGCCCCATTCTTCCCCAGGTTCTTGGAGACACTGAACTATTACCTATCCATATTTGAATCAATAGACGTGGCTCTACCTAGGGACCATAAGGAACGAATCAATGTTGAGCAACATTGCTTGGCCCGTGAAATTGTGAACATATTAGCATGTGAAGGGGCAGAGAGAGTGGAGCGTCATGAGCTTCTTGAGAAATGGAGGTCAAGATTTTCTATGGCGGGGTTTAAACCATATCCGTTAAGCTCCTCTGTGAATGCTACTATCAAGACACTGCTGGAGAATTACTATCAAAGTTATACGCTTGATGAGAGAAATGGCGCGCTTTATCTCGGCTGGATGAATCGAGATTTAATTGCTTCTTGTGCATGGAAATAGACTCTCTACTTTTGCAGGTAATAAGTAGGTGCATGTAACTTTGTAGCTTCATAATGGTAAGAGATAGTAGCACCTTTTGTTTTGCTATTTGTATTTAGTTAAAAGCACAGTAATTTAATCCTTTTAGTATCTGTTCTAACAGAAACAATCCAAGTCTGTTTTATCTTACACATTGTGCATTTTATTGTTAGCCCAAAAGTTGGTTCATGAAATCGCAATTTAATCCTTTCAGTCGAGGGTACAATGTACACCGTGAAGTCCCACAAATGAGGTCTAGAGAGGATACAATATATGCAGATTCTACTACTACCTCGTAAAGATAGAGAAGTTGTTTTCGAAACTCCTGCAATCGCTATTGTACAATATTAAACAACACAATTCAGGATGCGTATCAGGATGAAAATCACAAAAATGCACTTCCGTATTATCATGACCATAATATTTTCAGGAAATACATCAGCCAAGTGCCCTCATCATAACTACAGAAAATATAATACATCGAAAAAGCTCATCACAATTCCTCGAAAATGTCATCGATCTGTATTCATTGCAGGTCGACATTTGCTCAGTCATCCACTGTTGTTCCATTTGCTAATATACTCCAGGTATATGTACACAAAGAACACTAGGTGAAAGTGTATTATACAGCATGATGCGCGGGTTGTACAGGTATCTATACTTTAACTAGAGATGTCTTTGTAATCCACCAAGATGCAGGAAAAAGTTATAGATGGTGGCTTCTTATTGTTAAGCTTATAATTGATGGTAGATACGATTTATGGGCCCAGAAGTATCTTTCCATAGTTTTGGAGAGACTGGGTAGAAGGTTGTAAACGCAAAGTTTCGAAACTAGGTCCTTGAACACGATTATCTATAGCTCCAAATCGGCTCAAGCCACTATCTATAATACCATACCGCGCTGCAACTGCAGCTGGCTGTACTAGCATCATACCAGAACGTGAAACACCTTGGCTGTGGATGGTGTGAAGTTGCCTATTGTTCCTATTATCCGGACGATATCCAGTACCAACGCCTAGATCAAGACTAAGTGAGTTGGTCTCTCCTGGCCTGATCCTTGAACAGCCAGTTACAGGCGAGGATCCTGTCATTTCATGATTATTATTTCTTGCAGCAGGTACATGTGGTGATAACAGCTTTCGGATCATGAGACGCCCTCTCCACGTGCTTCCTGACAGGGCATCCAGCATTGGTGCATTTGTAATAACTCCTGCATGACATGAAAATCAGGAAAAAAGATTGACCACTCATGATTTCAAATATAGATGAAGAAAATGCTTGAAACCACCTTAAAGCACCCTGTTGTCCATGAACATACTACAAAAGCTTACCCCCGAACTATAAATGCATGCGAATGTTTGATGAAAGCTACATAGTTGGACTCTAAAAATGGAAACTATGACAACTAAAAGAAGTACATACCTGGGATTAGGATTGCCTCGGACCACCTTCTGTCCATATTTTCGCCACTTGTACCCATCATCCAATATATCAACTTCACTAACTGTTTGGACAACAACGCGTGGTTCACGGATAGGCTTAATTACTGGTGTTATATCCATTCCACCATCCATTTTCCTGCTTAAAATTTTAACCATTTATCATATCTATTGCGGGAATAAATTGAAGGTGTTCCAATAGTTTTACCTTCTTTTTGCAAATTGATCATCCTCATCCATATCATCACTAGTGCCGTGCATCTGTAACCCTGCTCCTTCAAGACCATCACTGTCCGCTTGCTGAGGTGATACTGGAGTACTACTAGGCTCAGTTTTACTAGTTTGGACATTGGTGTTGAACTTGTCTTCTACATAGACTGAAAATCAATAAAGGTCGAGTCAGAACAACATTACGGAAAATTCTACAGAACAACCACTTTATTTTCGATTGAAAGGGAAACAATACTAGAAGAGCTACTTGTTTACCTTCTTGACCCCTAAAACACGCTTCATTCTCACATTTATCTTCTTGGATAGACATGAGAGCACCAGGAGAAAATCGACGGCTCAGTTGGGGTTTAGGATGATCATGAGAACCTTTATAAACAATCTCTCTTATTTGTCCTTCAGGTGACTGCTCAAATATCTTTTTCACTTCACAGTTTGGGTATGTACATTTGTAATAGCTTCTCGGAAATTCACTTCCTTTAACAAGTTTCTGCCCATACTTCCGCCAGTTATACCCATCATCTGATGATCTCTCAGATGTTACTGATGAAACATCTCTATGATCAACATGTGAACCTTGCATGCTCGCATTAGATTGACCTCTTGGATTCATGGCACCAACATTAATAGGTTCATATAGACTCTCTTCTTTTGATTCAGCATCAACATTAATAGGTGCAGATATACTCGGTTCTTTTGATGCTTCCATCTCGTGTTTAGCTGGAGATGAAGGTACTAACAATTGAGGATGACTTTGATCTTGAACTTCTTTCAGTGGCTCATTCTGTTGTTGGTTGAGAATTGTAGAAATCTAGATTACAGAAGCATATTAGGAACGCAGGAATCGATTACTAGTAAGCTAATACATTCTTTTATACAAATAAAAAAAATTATTTTGAAGAGCTACTAGAAGAGAAAAGTCATCAGAAGAGGGCCCCAAAACAGGTGTACAAGGCAAATTTATACTCTCTGGAACCTCTAAGATATAAAGGGAAATATATGCTTCTGAACTAGATTGTCAGTAAATAAAGGAAGCATATCATCAAACCCATCCCCCCACCATGCAAAATAAAACAAGGACGAGGAAGATATCGGGAAAATAGCCACTGGATGTCACCTATCCCACAACTTATAAAGCAATTGTGTAATACATACTGATTTTCTAAAAGTTCAAGAGAGTGAGTTTGACTAATACACTGGTTATTTATAACGTACATTCTAACATCATTTAACAGCTGCAAATGAATAGATTTAAGTTAGTTATTGTACATTCTCCACAAAGTTAATTGGATGGACAAACCATCAATCATTTTTATGATTTATTATTACAATGACTTCAAATTCTAGAATTTATTAATTAATAGTAATGTAACAAATCACAAAAGAGGTAAGAAGGATCATCAACAAGACATAGTAGATTAAAGGTCACATCCATTGGTATAACAATTCATTTCTTGACATTAAGCATGAATACACTCAAACTACTAGTTGGTGCTATAAATTTACCGGCATAACCAAATTAATGTTGCTGTACTTGTGTGAAAAGGACATAACGCTGCTACTTAAGAAACATGAGTCTCTTTGATATGATGAAGAAAAAAACAGATAAGCAAATCAAAGCTACTTTACTTCCGGATAGCATGTTACAATTGACATTAACAGCAAATAGATGCCATATCAAGAGAAAGATGACCAAGAACCTTAAAGAGTTAAATTTTCATTTTTTCTGAAGTTAAACATCGGCCAGCTGTTCAAGGAGGACTACTGCAAATAATAAAGTTGTTGTTTCATTTGTTCTTTGTTTCTAATCCAACATCAATAATATTTTTAACAGAGAATTACCACATGTTCAGTTGCCAATGGTCCTGATGTAGAACTAGCTCCACCGGCACATTTGAACTCAAAGCAGCTGGCTTTTCTTTCAATGTATGTATGGCCACTAGGATAACCTCTCGTCAATAAAAATGCAGCAGCCCCACCAGAGCCTTGCACTGTTTGAAATTTGGAGAAGGAACCTGTAGTCGGAGATGGCTCAGCCTGCAGGTTATAAGTGAAATAGACTGAGTGTTTTGATAGGTAAATGAAATAGGCTTAAGTAATTGATCACAATATTCGTTTCCAAAGGGAAACACAATCCATAGGTAGATATGGTACACATTATTTACTGTTCTTTCTCAGTTTTCTGCTTCATTGAGGGAGGAGAAAAGTTTTTCTTTTTGCATGTCACCTTCTGGTTTATTTTTTTCATTTGGGTGGTGAGGAAGATAGATGCTACATATAGTAGAGCAAATGACACTTACCTGTAACAGAACATTAGCATTTACTTCTGAATACGACAAACTTAAAAAAGCATATAGGTTAGAAGAACAACATAGGGGAATTTGCTGATGCCACTACCATGACAGAATTACAAAAGAAACATCTTTTTCCACAAGGAACAACATAGTGGAAAGCTGAGCACCTTGCGAAAAGGAAGATTCATTATGTGAAAAAACAACACTGATGCCTAATTGAGCTTTTTCCACACAGAGGAACGAACGAAGAATATGTATTGTGGTAAAGGCCAGAAGCATAATTCTATTAAAAACCACTATATACACCAATACAGCACATTGTTCATGTAAGCATCAGAACCAACGGTTGCAATTCGCCATATAAGCATACTTATATTTATAGACAAATATTATATTCTTACACAGCACTTAGTTATATAGAGAAGAATCAAATGAACAAGTTGCAAATCACAATGCCAATGAAAAGAACCAAATATCTAATCAATAAATCAAAACGGAACTTTAAAATAGCAACAATCACATCAATAAAATTCCTCAAATACTCCACTGATTAGTATATTAAGACGCCATCAAACTGAACAAAAGGAGGAAAAAAGTTTTAATAGTTTGCATTTCACTCAATTGAAGACAGCACAACTATACACCTTACTCTTAACAACACTTAAACTAATTAAGATTATCTTAATAGTGGTTAAGATTCCCTAATTATTTTACTTATCGTTTGTCCTTCCTTTCTAATTTCTTATCAATCAAAAATTAACAACAGCTAATTACTGCTCAGAATCTCTTAATGACCTGGATCTACTGAAATTAAAAAAAAAAAAGCATAAAATAACCTAATACAACAAATTTCTTCAGCTAATACGGAACATTCTAATGAAACAAGCTTTAAAAAACGGAGAAATGTGAGAAATAGAGATTGAGAACTGACTTTGATGTTAGAGAGGAGAACAGGAGATTCGAGGAAGGAGGAAGGACTGAGACCGGGAGGTATGGTGATACAGGCGGACCTAGAGATCGGGAGCATAGCAGGAGTCATGAGCTTGTACTTAGCACCACCGTTCGATCCGGCGGAGTTGTGCCGGAGACCGCCGGAGGAGGTTTCTCCATCTCTGAGTTGCTCGGAAGAAGAGTGGTGGTCCTGCTGCTGCTGAGAGTTAGTGTCTTCCATTGACGATTCAGAACAGCTTTGTTTTTGGTGTGTGGGAGAAGACAACAGTCAAAAGGAGTGACCGGGGGCAGTGGGCAGGGGTAGTTTCGACATTTTAAAATTGAAACGGTAATTTTGTAAAGCAAGGGGATTGTGTGCCTACTTTTTACTTTCTACAATTTTTGGGTAAAAATTTATAGCTTAAATCGTTATTTTCGATAAATTTTTAGCAGAAAAGAAATGTAATTAACATAAAATTGATAAAAATAATAATTAAAAAAGTAGAATGAATAAATTAAAAAAAAAATTTTGATACACTAAAGATCCCGCTATGATCAGGATCTGGGAAAGAGCCCGACCTTAAGATTACCTTGTATTTTTGCTAAGTAAATGAATTAAAAAAAAGAATAAAATCAATCTAACGTGAACATTATAAAGAAAAAAAAAGAGAAGAGGAGATTAGTGCATCTGCGATGTCTCTTGTAACAACATTCAATTATCTACTATTCTTATATCATAGTTCTCAATTTTCACATCTATTCATCTCAGATCCCTTGAAAACATAAAAATATGTCATATCCTTTCTAATTTTTCTCAGCGTAATTTACGTACTTTTACTAAAATGTATTATAGTCAACCATTCATTCCTTCTTATTTGTGTATATGTACAATATTATTTTTTTACATGTGTGAACCATCTCATCACTACTTCTCTTATTTTGTCCGTGTCCATCATGCAGGTCACTCCTATCTTACCTTGTACAGATTTTTTCTATCTCTCTTAGTATGTTCGCACATTTATCTGAGCCCTCTCATCTTTGCTATCTTCATATTTTTGAACATACACATTCTTGGCTATCCAATACCTCTTCATGTAACATTATAGATTTAATCAGCAATTCATAGAGCTTACCTTTAAGCCTTGATGAGTACTCTCAATACAAGTTTATTTACCTATTCTACTCCAATACAATATGTATGCCTTCATTATTAATTTATTTATTTTCTTAAATAATATATCCAAAATATCTTATATTTTTATGACTCGTACGTCGATCTTCTAAACGGTTGGCGGAAATAGATATTTATATACCACAAACTTTTAATACTTCAGTGAAAGACAATTGGACACCAGTTGACTTTGGGACATGGGATGTAGGTGTTATTCACAACTGTCTCTATCCATGTACTATATGTAAGTAATTTCCCTATCAATAATTGCCATTTTTAATTATATTTCTTTACG
>JAOTQJ010000099.1:22564803-22591004 GCA_025642045.1 Solanum sejunctum | reverse complement strand
AAAAATAGTGATATATTTAATTTGGGTTTGAATTTGTTTAAAAAAATCAAAGAAATAATCAAGTCAAACTGACAAATTATATATATATATATATGTTTTGTAATTACACATAAAAATAATTTTAAAGATCTTGCATACATTTTATTAAATTTTATTTTTTAATCTATTTATAAAAGCATCAATACTCAAGATGATAACATTTATCTTTTTGATTTCATATATATGACAGTTCTTTGTGGAACTAAAATTATATATTATTGTCACTTGTTCTTCTATCTGAATATATCACTGTTATTATTCCTATGTATGATTAATAATCAAATAACTAACTCAAACCAAATTGAAATCGATAAATGTATATTATGATTGATTTGGTTTGATTTTGAGAATTTTAAACTGATTAATTTAGTTTGTTTTTGCTTTTGACCAATAACTAACCAATAATCATGCCTAATTAGATCTAATCAGACGTAGTTACCGTCTATATAGATATAATATATAATTAATCATTAATAAGTTAGTTAATTGAATGCTATATATTTTTAAATTTTTCCTTCAAATTAAAGTAGGATTAGGGAGAAATTAAGGGTACTCATGTTTTATGCTTTTGTTGAATTCCATTATTGCTCAAGTATTAACTTCATTCTACTAAGTATTGTGTTTCATTAGATATTGAAAAATAGATGAAATTACAATAAAAAAAAATCTTAATACTTCATCATTAAATAATATAATGTTCAGACGAATAAAATTCATATAATACTTCATCATTAAAAAAATTGATGATAAAATGAATAACATTCATTTATACTTTTTAATAAAAAAATTTATTTTTAATTTATTTTAAATTTAAATTAATCGAATCAATAAAAATCTTGATGCTTCCCAATTTGATGACTTCACTTCAATTATCCATAAAGTATGTTTGACACTTGTTGTCTCATTGTATAGTGCCACGGTTTTAAAATGGTGCAATTTGGACTTTGTTACCCTCACCCTAACCCCTTAATCAATCTCTAACCTCAACCAACATGCTCCCCATATAATTATCTTTTTTTTTGCTAATAATTATTAATGTCATTAGCATATACACTAATACATGCATACAATTCATAATAGTGATTATGGCTTAGAGAAAAATTAAAATAAAATAATAACGTATCTAGTGAAATTTTATAAGTGAATTTTGAGAAAAGTAGAATGTACACAGAGCTTACTCCTACATCATAAAAGTAGAAAGGTGTTTCCTGGGAACCCTCGTTTCAAAATCTATAAGTAAAAATAATTAGATATAACAGAATGGAAAGGGAAGAGAACAGAAAGAGCAATTAATAATGAATAGCACATGACAGTATGTAAATATGATAAAACTAACACATAATATGACATATAATGAGAACATGTGATAATAATAATAATAATAATAATAATAATAATAATAATAATAATAATAATAATAATAAATACCAACTAGCCTGCTACTCTATTTCGTGACCTCCACTTCTTTCTATCTAAGGTCATGCCTCAGTGAGATCAAGTTTCATCATACCATATCTAATCACCTCCTTTAGTATTTCTTCGATCTAATTTAGAGAAAAATTAAAATGATATTTGAAATATAACATTTCATTATTAATTTATCTTGCATCATCTAACCATGTTTTGGAGTTAATTTTAGTTCACCTACTAGTCAATCAAAATTTGACACCAATCTATGTATAGGTATTTTTTACTTCGTTTTTTAAGTTGTTATCTTGTTATCAAGATCTTAATATAATATTTAGACTTAGAAATAATGTCTTTGTCCGACCTAACTATTAAGAACCCCTTTGCACATAAACACAAACATCGTTACGTAGAGCATCCTCTACATCGATAACCACTTGCTCACAATGTTATGCAAGACATTTACAAAAAGGTTGTCATGGTCCTAAAGACACCATTTCCTATGAAAAATCACAACTTGAGTTACTTCCACCGACAAGTCAACAATTGTTGACTTATCTGTAACAAAATATTCATCTTTTGAAACAAGTTTTCAATAATTCTAATTATATAATTAAAATTAATAAAAGTTGAGTTCGTGATATTATAATTTAAATTGTGATATTTTATCACCTAGTTGTTTTCATCCTTAGGTAGTTGCTTTTGCAATACATATACAATTTTTTTTCAAAAAAACCTACATAATTTAACGTTTAATCGAATTTAACAAACTTCATGACATTGACTATTTTTTAAAGACAAGACAAAGTGGCTAATTATGCTACTTCTCCTTCCAAATCGTTGGGAGTTTAAGCCCATCAAGATAGGCCTCGGCCCAAACTAACATCTATATAAGCCCAAACAAAATCCTACTATTGAAAATAAAGGATAGTTAGAATGTCAATTTGGTCATTTCATCTCTCAATTTGAACATTTAAAAATCTCAATCAACTAACGGTCATTTTTTTCACAATATACATCTTTAGCATCTCTCAAAATCTCACAATTCAAATTCAATCGTCTCCATTTTTCTCAGAGACGGTCTCCTTCTCCTCCTCCGCCAAAATGTCGGAAAATCGATTCTTAGGCAACATTTCTGCCTCGTCCATCCGAAATCTACTTCCGAAATCAGTTTCAACTAAGAAAAAGTTGAGTTCAAGTCGATTTAAGCACAAAATGAATAGTGAAAATGTTGCTCCTATAGATCCCAACATTCAGATCAGTGATCCCCCGTTGTTACCTACAAGTTCGATCCTCAAAAAACCCGTCTTGAAGACGATTGAAGCTGATACATCGGGAGAACTCACCAGATCTGTTGCTCAGGAACAAACCCCCGAAGCTCCTGATCCACCAGTCAAGGTAAAATGATAAACCATCTTTCCGTTTACTGATATCTTTTGTGTTTTCGTAGAGTTTATATTTTAGTGGGTTAGGAAAGTGGTGAATTAGGATTTAAATTTAACGAGTTTAACTTTGCAGTTAATCTAGTACAGTGTTAGTTTTGACAATAGATTTGGACTGTGGGTTTATCTACTTACTTATTTTGCTGTATATCTTCTAACTTTTGTTGTGTTTTTGAGCTTTAATGATTTTTATGGTGGGTGTTTGACAGGTTGTTGCAAGGATTAGACCTGCTAATGGTATTGAGAGTGGAAGCCAAGCGGTTCACAAAGTTTCTGATACTTCAGTGTGTGTTGCTGACAGAAAGTTTAACTTTGACATGGTTTTTGGTTCAAATTCAAATCAGGTTGGTAAATTTAACTCCCAAGTTTCTAGCTTTTCAAGCTTTTTTGAATTAATTGTGCTCTTTTAGATGGCATTTGGTTCTTTTCGTGTCCCCAATCGTTTGTATTTTAGTTTCTGATATTCATAATTAATGAGGGGGCTAAGCTAAGAGTTGAGCAATGGAAGAAAATAAAGGCACTAGCCTATAGTGACTAGTTAGAATTAATTCAGTTGTTGTTACACTTAGTACACTTACATTTGGTCAAATAGAGGTAAGAGAGTGATCTAGATCCGCTAGTTTTAGAGAAGTACTAAATTTATACAAGGAGACAACCTTTTTGTCAATATTTTGAGGGATACATATAGCCACCCCCTACTAGTTTGGGATAGAGGCTTATTTGTTTTGATCAAGGAAGGATCTGATTTTGCTGAATTGATGTGACAAGGTTCCAATAATAGAGGAATTTTTCTTATTTGAGCTGTTGTTTCTTATGATGACAGGAAGAAATATTTCAATCTATTGGTGCCCCTTTAGTTAAGGATGCATTGGCAGGTTACAACACTTGTCTCTTAGCTTATGGACAGGTTAGTTTTACTTGTAATTTTTCATTGCCTCTTTGTGTCTCAATAAAACTGTATCTGATGCCTGAAGTTATTCTTTTGGTTATAGACTGGAAGTGGCAAGACTTATACAATGTGGGGACCTCCTAGTTCCATTGTTGAGGTTCCATCACCTAATGGTCTTCAAGGCATTGTGCCACGCATTTTCCAGATGTTGTTTTCTAGTATACAAAAAGTAAGCTCCTTAATGAGTCAAAAATTAGAACTAAAGACCGTCAAGCCTTTTTTTGATATTTAGATGATTTCCTTGATTGATCAGGAGCAAGAGAATTCTGAAGGTAAACAGATAAACTACCAGTGCCGTTGCTCATTCCTAGAGGTATGTTTCAATATTTACCCTTGCTCACATCTGCTGCATACTTGAGCTAAAGTCAAATCATGCCACACTTTGCCTTTTCAGATATATGATGAACACATTGGGGATCTACTTGATCCTACACAGAGAAACTTAAAGGTTAGTTGCAAATCTTGGAAAACAATGTTGTTCTGGTCACTTTCTGAAGGTAGAATGCTGAAAATTTGGCCTTGTTTGGTTATTCCAGATAATGGATGATCCAAGAGTTGGATTCTATGTTGAGAACATAACTGAGGAATATGTGTCTACCTACGAGGACGTAGCGCAGATGTTGATTAAGGTGCACGAGTGATTTACTATCAGAATACGTTTAACTTTCTTGTAGCTCTGCTAACGCATTGAGATAAGAACTGCTTTATAACTTACACTTGTCTAGTTGTTTCTTATTTTTTTGCATTTGAATTATAGGGCCTTTCAAGTAGAAAAGTTGGATCGACGAGCATAAATTCGAAGAGTTCTAGGTCCCATATTGTTTTTACCTGCGTCATTGAGTCCTGGTGCAAGGTATCTTCCAACAGTGAAATCTGGTTTCTTGTGTTATCAGGAAGAAATTTTTATGCATTCATCTTCATATCAAACCCCGGAATTCATATTACCTTCTAATTTCTCACTATAAAGTTTTATGTTCATATTTGAAGATCTTTAATATTGTAAGTGTCTAATAAAAAAATATTGCTTCAGGAGTCCTTGTCGACGTGTTTTGGTAGCTCAAAGATGAGCAGAATGAGCCTTGTTGATCTTGCTGGATTTGACAAAAATATACCTGATGATGCTGGTAAACAGTTTGTTAAGGAAGGGAAGTATGTAAAGAAGTCCACATCACTGCTTGGGTATGGTTTATACATACAGTTTATTGATTGTTCTTGCGTGTTGTGGCTGTCGATTTAAAATATCATTTGATGTTTGTTGTCTTTTGCACTCAAAACTTCCATTTATATAGTCAACACTATTGCCTTAAAGGTTCAAATGTTTGCACGCTCTAAATGCTATTGAAATGTTTAACATGGTCAGCATTGTTATCACAAGGATGCCTCAGATTTTGCAACTGTTATACTTTGAAAGAAAATATAATAAAGTTCCAGTTATTTAGGCATGTTTCTTCTAGTTAATTGTTTTTTAAAATGGTGCAGGCATTTGGTAAATGTCCTCTCTGAAAGGAATCATCCCAGGAAACTTGAGGCTGTTTCATATAGCAGTTCCACTTTGACTCATTTAATGAGAGAATCACTTGGAGGGAATGCTAAACTATCAGTCATATGTGCCATCAGCCCAGAAAACAAGTATTTCCTTTTTCAACTCACTTAGTTTTTTTTATAAATATTTCAGAGATGCTTCGTGCTTTTCAATTTAGCGCGCTGTGTAAAGCATTTGCTGTTACCTAATGGCATGCATGAAGATAGCACATTTGATGGATGTTAAAATTGTAAAATTACATTGGTGTAAGTGACCCTGAATGAGGTCATATATCTGGATCAACTTGCATTTGAAACACAACTTGCATTTGAAACATCACTTTATTCTTTTTTTTAAATTAAATGTGACTAATTTGAGGAACATTTATGTAGGCATAATAGTGAAACAGTAAGCACTCTGAGATTTGGGAAACGGGTGAAACTCGTACCAAATGAGCCATTGGTAAATGAAATAACAGAAGAAGATGTTAATGGGCTGAGTGATCAGATTCGCCAACTGAAGGTACTTTCACTTGTCTCACGAGGGCAGCTGGTCATCCAATTCCTCTCGAACATGAGCTTTATCTGACTTTATGCTCTTTATTTGCTTACAGGAAGAGCTTATAAGAGCTCAGTCAAGTGCAAGCATTTCAGTTGGAAGCAACTATGGATCCTTTAGAGGACCAAATGTACGTGAAAGCTTGAATCAGTTGAGAGTGAGCCTTAACCGTTCACTGATGTTACCCAACATTGACAATGAGCGTGAAGAAGAAGAGGTTCACATAAATGAGGATGATATAAAAGAACTACAGCTCCAGATTGATAACTTACGTGGTTCATGTGGAAATAACTCAACAGCAACCTTTGAGAAGAAAGACTCTCTCAAATATTCATCTGGAGAAAGTGAACATTATCTCAGCTGTTCAGAAGAAAGTGACGGTGAAGAAATTAACTCAGAAGAGATACTGGAAGAGACCCTTGATGATGCTGATCAAGGGATGGAAACAATGCAGCTGGAATATTGTAGCAGCATCTCAACCAGCGCATCCCGCCATTCTGCTGATCTCCAGGGCCCGGTGTTATCTGAATCCCCAAAGTTTCGGAACATGCAGAGAAAGAGCTTGATTATCTCCAGTGAAGATAATAATCAATGTTCCTCCAGAAGTTCTGAATTGCCTTCTCTTCCTCAGAAGCAAGTTGACCTTGTCCAGTCTTCTTTGAGGTCCAGCAGAATATTTCCTGGGCCGACTGAATCCTTGGCTGCCAGCCTACATAGAGGTCTAGAGATCATTGACTATCACCAAAGGAATTCCGCGTCAAATAAATCCTTAGTTTCCTTCTCTTTTGAACATTTGGCGATGAAACCAAGTCCAATGTCAAATGATAAGGCCAATGCTTCTATTCAAACATTGGAAGAGGGACAAACTTCTCCTCTTGTAGCCACTTCATTCCTGTGTCCAAAGTGCAAGACAAAAACAACTTCCTCTACTGTTGTTAAGGATAGCACTACGACATGGTTGGTTCCCATGGAAGGGGAATGTTCGGATCAAGTAAGTAAGAAAGTGAGTAGCTTGTCTTTCTTTTATTAGCTCATTGTGGTTGACAAATTTAAATGTTATTCTGTCTTGTTGGCAGGATTCGGAGAAAGTTTTGTTCCAAGCACCAGAGAGAGAGAAGCAGCTTGAACGCATGTGCGAGGATCAAGCAGACAAAATTGAGCAGCTAAACCAACGAGTAAGAGTTCTTTCACTCTAGTAATTTGTTTAAATGTGACAAATTTACTGTAAGTTTATTATGAATTTTGTCCTTGCAGCTAGCCAACTGTAAATGCACAATAGAACAGAGTTCTCTGGTTGACAGTGGCAAGGATATCATTGATCTCAAGGACAATGAGAAGCAAGCTTCAATAATCTATCAGAATCGGAGTCAAACATCCAACATCCCAGAGGTGAGTGCCATGTTTAGCTTTCTTTTGTGAAGTTAAGTTTTTTCTCATTTTATCTTGTTATTTACTTGAGCCTTGTGGTTTGCTTCAGCTCCTGAAATGGAATGATGAAAGTCCTGAGCCTGAAGCTGTAGCAGAGAAGTATGAGATTAAAGAAATTCAGGGTAATGTGGAAAACTGTGGTGGGAAAAAATTGTTTGATATGGCTGAGAGAGAAGCACTACTTAAAGAAATTGGAGGTCTAAGGTCCCAATTGAAGTTACATGGAGCCTCTACAAATAAATCAATTGAAAGAACCAGATCCTCTTTGTTAGCACAATCAATGCAGCTGAGAAAAAGTGGCGTATGTGCTTCTACATGTACTAATGAAGAACTTGAGAAGGAAAGAGAAAGATGGACTGAAATGGAGAGCGAGTGGATTTGTCTGACTGATGAGCTTAGAATTGATCTTGAGACTCATCGCCAGCGTGCAGAAAAGGTGGCAATGGAATTATTGCTGGAGAAGAAGTGCACGGATGAGTTAGATGATGCTCTCAAAAGATCTGTTCTTGGGCAAGCCAGAATAATTGAGCATTACGCGGAATTACAGGAGAAGTACAACGACTTAGCTGAGAAGCATAAGTTGATATTGCAAGGGATACAAGACGTGAAAAATGCTGCAGCAAAAGCAGGAAAGAAAGGTCATGGTGCTCATTTTGCCAAGTCTCTCGCTGCAGAGCTATCAGCTTTGAGAGTGGAAAGGGAAAGAGAGAGGGAAATGCTGAAAAAGGAGAATAAAAGCTTGAGAATTCAACTTAAAGACACTGCTGAAGCTGTTCATGCTGCTGGAGAACTTCTTGTTAGATTGAGAGAAGCAGAGGAAACCGCTTCACTTGCTGAGGTAAATCTTGTGTTTAAACATGGGACCAGATTAAAGATGTAGTCCTTTTGATAAAATACTCCCTTTTTTTTAAACAGGAGAACTTGACACAATCAAAGGAAGAGAACGAGAAACTGAAGAAGCAAATAGAGAAGTTGAAGAGAAAACATAAGATGGAGATGATAACGATGAAACAGTATCTTGCTGAGAGCAGATTGCCAGAAGCAGCGCTGAGACCGCCAATTTACAGGCAGGACTCTGATGTAGCAAACAATGACAACACCACCATCCAACATCCCGAGTATGATGATGATCAGTCATGGAGAGCTGAATTTGGTGCCATCTATCAAGAACACATATGACATGTTAGATTGAACTATGGAACAGGCAAGGACCCTGCTCGGGACTTTGCTGGCAAAACTTGCTAATCTTGATCACACCTAAGTGTGCTATTCGTTGTATTCTATCATATTCTTTTGGGACTTGATTGTGACCAGATTTGACATTTGTTGTGAACTGTTTCTACAGCTTGTTAAATAATAATGCTTGATGTTCATTTTTGCTCAAAATGGAGTTCTCTATCAACTCCATCCATACTTTTCCTACCAAATGCGAGCAGCAGATGGTTGTGTTACTCACTAAATAGCACACTGAGTATCGTAAAATGTCAATCAAAGTATCGCGAGAGTCATTTAAGTACCATTTCTACAATAAGCCTATGACATGAATTGGACCTCAGCTCAAACAGCGCTTTCCCTGGCATTGGCGGAGAGATTGAAAGAATGGAACTCTAGCTCAGTGATTGAGCTAGCTAGAAGCTTGGAACTAAATGATACATTTTCTATCAAATTTGAGTGACTCTTTTTGTCACAACAAATTGTTTATTACTTTCTGTGATACATAGCAACTTTGAGTGACTTTTTCATTACCAAAATAGCTTGCTTAAGTGATTTGTTGTAACAAAATAAAAGTTGATTGAAGCTTCGGATGTAATTTTTAATATCCGACATAAAGATCGAGTGATTCTGCTAATTTATACATTCATAATAAGCCTTGCTATAAGGATTGAATCTCCAACATGTGTAGAAATTCACCTAATATTTTAACCTTCGTTGGGGCTAAACATGAGCCTTATGGTTTTCAACACTTCTGATTAAATGTCATTTGAATTTGACGTTAAAATATTTGACTTATAAATTATCTCATAAAAGTAAATTGAGAAATATAGAGTAAAACGATTATGAGTAGAACTAATTTTGAGAAAGATATTCTTTGGGAACAAATTCAAAAAAAAAAATCGCATAAATTAATACGGACACAAAATAGTAGGTAGTACATTTTACATGGAGTTGGGACCTAATCATCTAAATATAGAAACTAAACGGTGTCGTTTCTAGGAGTGACACTCTGTTTGACATTATCTAAACTCTGCAAAATATCTAAGATCTTGTGGATTGACAAAAACTTAGGGTTTACTATTTGAAAGTTGAGAATGGCGACGCCGGCGGCCTCTCCGAACTCCGAATCAGATTCCGATATCGAAACAACTCCGGTGGCGAACCCGACTCCCGGACCGAATCCACAATTCACTTCTGATGCGTTAACCACAGCGGTTCCGTCTAGTCCTGTTGTTTGCCTCCTTAGGTTCGCCGGTGACTCTGCTGCTGGTGCCTTCATGGGCTCCATTTTCGGATATGGTAACTGCTTATGCATTTTCCTCTGTCAATCTGTCTATTATTGAGTCTGAATAGCTGCAATTTTGTTAGTTTGTTTGTTCAGCTGGACTTTTGTGAAATAGTTGAAATGAGTTACTTCTGATTGTTATTTTCGGGACTGCGTTCTCTACGGAGTTATCCGAAACTTTTTTTTTTGGTTGTTTTATGCATTTGATAGCCGATTTTCGTAACGGTTGTAGATTTTTAATGTAGACTTGTGTATCAACTTGTTAGATGTGTAGTGCTGCAGCTAACCTGATATAACAGTCTCTATGTTCACCTTAAGCACTTTGTTTGTTGCAGTCTCGCAGTCTCTCGGGAGACGTAATCTGTGCTTATGCAAATTATTGTATTTGGATCTATTGCAATGGTCTGTTTCTCACTCTTTTATGATTATTGAGGGCTTAAATGAACTTTAATCCTGTATTTTAGCATGTGGCGAGTGAAGGCCGCTCTGAATTTCACTAATGATTTCTCTTATCTTCATCGCCCTTTGCTTTATTTGATGACCGACTGCAGAGTCTACTGATTTCTCTTATTTTCAATCCTCTGCTTCTATAAGATTAAATAGATTCTGCTGATGTCATAAATGGAATTCTTTCAGTGCTAAGGTTTGGTCTTATAAGTTGATCATGTACTCAATTTTGCTCAATGTTCTCCTTCAGGCTCAGGATTGATAAAGAAGAAAGGCTTTAAAGGATCCTTTGGGGAAGCAGGAGCTTCGGCAAAGGTATTGCAATATTTGTGGCAGACTACAGTAGAACTAATATTACTGCCTCCCTCATTTGATCTCTCAAATTATGACTTGGTTCATTTTCCTTTCTGTGGTTTAGACTTTTGCAGTTTTATCAGGAGTTCATAGTTTAGTTGTCTGTTTTTTGAAGAGATTACGAGGAAAAGATGATGGTATGTAACACACCTTGAACAGCCAGATGTGGAAATACCTTTTATTTCATTGACTTTCTTTTCTTTCTACAGTTATCAATGCTGGAGTAGCTGGATGTTGCACTGGTCTTGCCCTAAGTTTTCCAGGTACTTCAAACATTTATTTCCTACTTTATAACATAATTATCAGCTCTATACCCTTCCTTTTTATTCTCAATTCCTCCAAGTCTTCTTAATTGCCATTCTAGGCGTGGATTTTAAATGATTATAGGTCCCAATAAGTGCAGATAGAAACAAGCACTATCATGGTTAAACATGCTTGCTGTGTTTCTGTGCTCCATCAAAAACTGAATATAGTCCTGAAGCTAATTGTATTCCTTTGATGATAGTGCAAAAAAGCGTAAATTTCTGTAATTATTATCCTTAGCCTAGTGTCATCTCTAAGTACCATTATCTATTTGGAACCTATGGTCCTTAGCAGCAACAGCTAAATTTGCTAGGAGAAAGTAGCCTGTATGACTGACATAACAAATCTAAGGATGTTTTCAGGTAGGCTGTGTGGTTGTTAGGGGGACGCTGGTGATGGGGAATGTCATGGCTAAGTCGTGCTCAACTTGGTCACTTAAGAGCACAATTAGGCATCTAGAGCTACAAAGACCAACATTTACTGCATAAATGGAGAACTTTCAGAGCTTCAAACAAGAGCTCAGGGTTCTTTTTGCACTTGTTAAAGTTTTAAAAAGTTAAGGAGCTCTCATGCTTTTTACTCTATACAACAACGCCTCACATGGATAGTTACCTCGGGAATAGATATCTGGAAGTAAGATGTTTAGAGAACAGGTTTACCAACTTGTGGATTTTAGAATGTCCATTTTGACCCCCTCCACCAAAGGGAGCAGATGCTACATTGAATGCTCAAATACTCCCACAGTTGCAGATTTTCAGCAATTTGCCTAAAATATGAGGACTGCTTTGTGTGGTGGTTAAACTAAGGTGGAGATATAAATATGTCACCAGGCTCATCCCCATAATGAATTGGATAAATGTTTTCAGATTGAGAGAATAAGGAGAGGATGTGAAAAAATAAAGATGAGCACATGTGGGTGGTGGGGTTTGGAAAGGGGGGGGGGAGGTTTGGAAGTTTGGCTAGTAGAGTACAATTACTGTTGAGCATGGTTCCCTCAACCACCTCTCATCATTTGTACATCCCATATAATGTTTCTAGTCATTTTCCTCTCCTCATTCAATGGATATAGAACGCTTAAGAGTGTTTGTCACCATTGGTGTAGCGGAATTATAATTAACGTCTCTTTGTCAATGACGTTTCTCAGGTGCACCTCAGGCGCTACTACAGAGTTGTCTCACCTTTGGGGCATTTTCATTCATCATCGAAGGTCTTAACAAGCAGCAACCTGCATTAGCACTTACATCTCACATGAATGTCAAAAGTAGGCAGCAATTTGGGGTGCTTGCTCCTTTATCACTGCCTCTACCCAATGAGCTCAAGGAATCCTTTTCATTCTTCTGCGAGTCCCTTAAAAATCGTCGACATGGCTCTGGTTAGATAATAGCGAAATGCAACAAAATGTGGTTCTCACTCAACCTTTTGGCATGATTATCAAGTTTTGTAAATTGTAATTGACTTACTTTTATTGTGCTTTATGAGTTGTGATTCCTGGCTTTCTTTTATTGATGATATGCAATTTATGGTGAATTTTGATAAAGGCTTATGAAGTTGAGAGAGTACCCCGTCAGTCAATTTATCGTACTCATGTTCCTGATTAAAAAAATAGGAATAATGAGTACAATGCTAAGTAAATACTTATCCGCATTTGGTGTTTACGCCAATTGAAGTATGTTGTGAAAATTATAGTAAAAATATATACTACTTAACCATTAATTGATGAATGCATACATAACACGCGTCTTGCCTTAGAAAAGTGTTTTTAAGTTTTCAGTCTTTTGATGTCATTTACTATGTACTATGTAGTAGTTCTCATTTCTGAACCCTTTGACGTGGTCAATTGTTTAGGTTCGAGGCTTTTATGTTGGAGGTTTTAAGTTCGAAATCTCTTGCTAGTAGAAGCGAAGGGAGTCGAGATTATCGCATCGTACTTGTTTAGTGTAGATTGTTTCTCCTACTTGGTTTGTAAGTTATTGCATAAGATTCAAGTTTAATTTTTTTATATTCCTACTCAACCATAATTTTCTACTATTAAAGTTGTTTATTTGGTTGATGTATAACTAATTCATATTGCAAATAAAACTATGAAACTATAAGTGGTGATTTGTAAAGCCTTTTTATATTAGATAAACGACATTTATCAATTTTGTGATTCTTTAACGTCAAATTAGCAAGGAAAAGATCTCTACATATCTATTTCCATTTCCAAATTAGAAAATGATTGAAAAGAGATTTTAGGGGATATATTAATGGAAATTATGTCTTAGAATTAATTTTAGTAGAGAGAATCAAATATTTCCCTTTCCATTCAATCTTCTCTTAAAATAAGAATGTAATACTAATAATATTTTGCTAATTAATCTCTTAGAATTAACAGACCATCATCAGAAGTAGAAGGAAGATCAATGAAGCCATTAAAATACATTATTCGAGTGTTAAGTGATTGCTTTGAACCAAATCAATTTCTCCGTCCTAATGAAGCCAATCTTGCTTTTATGGTAAAATTTTGTTCATCGAGTATTCAATAGTTATCTCAAATATCTCATAAATTACTGAGATGTTTCGTTATATATTATCTTTTAAAGAGTATTTGATGTAAACTTTATTGATTCTTTTTTGAAGGTTTGTGTAATTAAAATTAAAGTTCGTTCAAGTGGTTGGCAAAAGGCAGTCAACAGAGTATTGAGAAGCACAAAAGGTATGGTATACTTTTATTTATAATATAAAATAACAACATATAGTAGCAAATAATATCTTATTTTTGAGATTATTAGATCTCACTTGAACAATAATAAAGATGAGAATATTCAGATGCATATGTGGGCATTCTGGGATAGAGATAGCTCGAAATAAAGTTATGAATTGTGATGCATGTATGAGCATACTGAGATAGAGATAACACGAAACAAAGTTATGAAATATAAAATGATCCTTTGTGATAGACAAGATAAGAAAAGTAAGATTAAAAAATCTATCCAAACTCGTGAGTACTATAAAAAGGTGTGATAGACTAGCAATAATAGAATTTAGAAGAGTAGAAATATAATTAGATAAGATATCATACAATTTCTATATGATTCAAATATATATATAATAACAATATTACTCCAATGCCTTAAAGGCTCCCGCCCATTGCAGAGTCAGGGGGGCGAATGTACGCAGCCTGACCCCTGTATTTAAAAATATAGCGCGACTGTTTTCGGATGACCCATTATGAGCGTCGAAAGTTACATTGACTAACTGTTATTTCACAATTAAAAGAAGTACAGACAGTTTAAAGAGCTATTTTGTTTTATTCTATCATACCCAAATCCAAAAAATTAGTGAATCTTGGCTCTATCTGAGATTGATGAAAAGAATTCATATATATATATATATATATATATATATAAGTTAAATATAAGAGTTGAAGATTAGCAAATGGTCAAATATCATGGGAGAAACCGAGACTAGCCCCCCTCTTTACTTCTCCTTATTGGTGATATATTATTTATATAGAATGAAATGAAGGTCAAGACAGATATATTTGAGTTGAACGCGTTCTCAAAAATAACCTAGATAGTGGAACAGTAATAAAATCAGAGTACATTTTATTATTGCTAGCCTCTACTGGTAGAATTTCACTGATTCTGTTGTGATTCTATTTTCTTGAGCTTAGAATCTTATTAAAAACAACTTTCTTTTCTTATGAATTCCATTTATAAAATTACACTGATTATGTTATCGTAAAATGCAGGAGTTCGTCAATTCAAATTGACAGATGGTGGAAAAGTGATGGTATCAGGGATCGTAGATCCAACTCTTCTGATGAAAAATTTAGCAAAATCAGGCAAATCTGCAGAATTAGAATGGATTCAATATGGTCAATGTTCCACCAATTTGTTTCTTCCTCCAAAACCCCCAATCAATTCCTTCCAAAATCAAGGACCATTTCGTAATTTCAGCCACTCCAGGTCTGCTCTGCCCCATCACGGCCGTTACTACGGCCTACCTCCGCCGCTGCCGCCTTACGGCGCACCTTATTCCATGGCCGCGCCGCCGCTGCCACCGCCGGTGTTTTATGAGCCTGATACTAGAAGAGGTCATATAAGTAATTGCAATACTATTTAACTAGACTAAACTTAAATAGATCTTTTTTATCATCATTATTTAATATCTATCTTGAAATTTAATTATATTAGAATTCAAGTGTTGCGAGGCCCATTTTTTAAGGCATTGCATTCAACTTGATTTTATTATTTTATTTTAATGATTAAACTCGAGAATCTAAATTATTTATCGCAACTCATATTCGTCATTATCAATATTTTTGATTAGTTATTGTAATTTGTAAGTTATTATATCAAAATGATTTATACAAACGTTGTGCATAAATCAAATTGTATAGTAAAATATATAAATACTGTGAATGTAAGTAAATTATATAAATGTTGTATACGAATTGTATAGTAAAATATACAAATGTTGTACAAAAATTGTGAATTGTATAACGATGTATACAAATATTGTGCGAATTATACAAAATTGCTATAACTATAGTTGTAAAATATAATTATTCGAATTATAGTTATAAAACATAATTAAGATATTTTTGAGTGACTATATATAAAAATTTTAATTGTCTGATTCAGAACTTCACATGCTAATTATATGGAGGAAAAACTATGAGATAGTATTATCATATGTTAAAAAAAATTAAGTTGCTAATATTATCAACTCTAATTCCTTTTCAAAATATTAAACTGACAAGATTTTTTTATTTTTTAAAAAATTGATATTATAAATTACAAAAAATCCAATTCTTTAACATGAAGATTCTTGTGGATATATTTTTCTTTAATTAATAAATGACACAAATCTTTTTCTTCAAGAGGAAGATTATTTTTTCTTTTTTTAACCCTTTAGCTCAATACTAAAATGGAAATAAAATAATCCATAGTAGCAGAAAATAAATGGGAAGAAAATTAGCCCGAAAAAATAGTTATATCTTTGGAGATTTTCATTTTATTAATTAATAATAAAAATTATTTATAACTAACTAACAGCAGCAACATTACCAAAATGCCTCAAAGGCTCCCGCCCATTGCGGGGTAAAGGAGAGTCGGGTGTACGCAGCCTAACCCCTATGTTTAAAAACATAGCGCAACTGTTTCCGGATGACCCATGATGAGTGTCGAAAGTTGCATTGATTAACTGCTACTCACAATTGAAAAAAACGTAAACAGTTTAAAGAACCATTTTGCTTTATTTCATCATACCCCAAAGCCAAATAGGAAATTAAAGGCAAATCCTAAGATTTTATTTCCATTTTAAGAATGATAATTTTATTTTCTTATAAATATTCTTGAATTGTCTTTAAAAAAAAAACATTATCTTCATCATTTCAAAGTTTATCATCAATACAAGAAAATGTCCTTCTCTACACTGGAACATCAATTCATCATGCAAAGTCATCCATTCATGGTATGTATAAACAAATTCATTTATCGGCCTATTTTGCAATTATTATTTTTATTCTATTTTATTTCGTTTATATTTTTGCACCAAAGACTTATCAGAACAATGTCTTTACCTACACAAAGATAGACGTAAGATCTACATACATTCTATTCTCCTCAAACTATATGTAGTTACGAAAAAAACTATTTTCATTGTATTTTTATCTCATTTTTACGTTTATTTTCTTGTATTTAATGTATAATTTACTTTTTTTAACTCTCCAAATATTAATTTTTTTAACAGACTTGCATTTTGTGGGTAAATAATCACCCTTCAGGATGGCAAAAGACTGTGACCAAAGTCTTCAAAAATGTTTATGGTATAGTATATTTGCACTTTTAATTATTTATGTAAGGTTGAATAACATACTTTTTGGATATTATTTTCGAGTTAAAGTTTTGTGCACTGATATTATATATTTTTTTACGTCATCAAGTTAAACTTGAAATGTGATTCATATACATTTTTACGTAGTTTCTAAGCATGTAAATTTTGTTTCGAAAAAGTTAAAGATGTTATGTTCGGATTCACCAAAAAATAGATAGTTTGGGTCACTTATTCTGAATCATTTGTACCTGTTGATATCTTATATTGTATAGTTTTTTTATGTCATCAAGTAAAATTAACCTTTAACTTGAATATGATTCATATACATTTTTACATAGTTCGTAGTAAATTATGTTTTGAAAAAATTAAAGATGTTACGTTCATATTCACTAAAAAGTTAGATAGTTTGACTCTCCTATTCTAAATCATTTATACCTATTGACATCTTATATTGTATAATTTTTTTACATCATCATCAAGTTAAATTAACCTTTAATTTGAATTGTGATACGTATATATGTTTACGTAGTTCCTATATATGTAAATTTGTCTCGAAAAAGTTAAAGATGTTATGTTTGGATTTACCAAAAACCTAGATAGTTTGACTCTCTTATTCTGAATTATTTATACCCGTTGAATTTAAATTCTGAATTCGTCTCTACTGATATTCGTGTCGTATATTTTTTTTCTTTAATTTGTTTTAGGTATCACAAATTTTAGAATGAATGGATATGGGATGATTGAAGTTTCAGGAAATGTTAATCCAAAATTACTTCTAAAAAGGCTATCAAAAGCTGGGAAAAAAGCAGAGTTATGTTGGTTTCAATTTGGTGAATGTTCAACTAATCTTTTTATTAATCAATCTGATTATTATGGAGGACAATTAGGATACTATGGAAGGCAATTAGATGGTAGATTTCTTCATTATGGAGATATTAATCCTCAATTAAATCGATGCTCCAAGAAAAAATTTCGATGTTTAGATTATGATAACAAATATGAATGTACGGTGGCGGCGGAGGCACGGGAGCGCTGCCGCCGTCGAGCGATCATCGCCGGTGAAGATGTATCGTCTTGTTGTTTGATGTGATACACAATTGTATTCTATTGTTAATTTAAATGTAATGTTTATTTTGATTATTGCTTAAATTTTATTATATAGTATGGTTAAATTTATCGTTTGGTAATAGTGAGATATTCTCTTGTATAATATTCTTTACCTTATATGTGAATTTTGGATTTGATTTGGAATACTTTATATTCTTATATACTTCGATATTTCAAAATAACCTTGATATCGTAACTCCTCTCAAACTCTAGAAAATACTCCAAATTCTTCTCAAACATCATGTATACGACAACATATGCACAGAGTATAGTCCTACGATATGAGGTCTAGGGAGAGTAGAGTGTGTGAATACCTTACCACTTTCGATAAATACTCGGGTCAAGGAAAACAATTTAAAGCAGTCCAAAAGAAGGAGAGGATAAACGAAAGCATAACAAAGCATTCTGAACAGTAGCTGCAGCAAAATAATACAACAATAACAGCATACCCAATGAAATCTCACAAGTGAGGTTTGGGGAGGGCAAAATGAATGCAGACCTTACCATTACCTCATAGAGATAGAGAGGTTGTTTTCAAAAAATCCTCGTCTCAAATGCAGCAAAATAATATGATGATCGAAATACTCAAACATCATGTATGGTAAAATTTTATTGAATGTTTACACCAAATCAAGCAATTTAACCTTTAACAGTAAAAAGTTAAAGTATTCACAATACACATCAATTGATCAAATGTGCTAATATTGTCAAGATAAACTTCTACATTGTGATGATTCAGAATCTTTTCTACTGGTTTCTATAGTAGAAAGACCATAAAATTCAGCCAAGTAATCCAAAGCTTCTGAATTATTGTTACAAATTTTCCACAATGATGCAACCTCTCCATTAGAGACAGTTCCCCACTTCTCACAGTCATTGAGGAACTCCAGCAAATTGGAATAAAATGAGTCATAGTTCATTAGAAGCAAAGGAACAGGCAGTAGAGAGCCAATTCGTTCGAGTTGAATCAAAGCCATGATCTCAAAGACCTCGTCGAGGGTACCAATTCCTCCAGGAAGTGCAACAACAGCTGTCCTATCAGAGCTTCTGCATCTCACAACAGCATCCACCAACCCGTGTTTCCTTGCGGAGAAAAACCTGAATACAATACAATTTATGAACTCAAGAAGCTATAAGGGGGTCTGTTTGGTTGCTGGTCACAAAGTGAATTGTTCATGTAAGAAAGCAATAACATGTTTGGTGGCATTTTAACTGTTATGTTTAAAATTCGGTACATAATGTACAGTGTTTGGTTACCAGCTTACACTCCGTATAACTCTAACCAGTAACCATATGATCCTAAGAACATAAGAAAAATCATGCATTTGATGTTGTCTGTACCTGCATGTAAGATAATTCTCTGATGGTAAGTATGGATGAAAATTTGTAGTCGTCCATTCCCCAGCTTCTCGACCTATCTTGAATCCGCCAACAGGCTTCCCTGCTTGTAGAGCACCTTGTGTGGCAGCATCCATTAAGCCTGGTCCAGCCCCAGACCACGTCGTGCTATCTAAGAGGGCTGAAATCTGCCGAACAAGTAGCATTTAGAAAAGCCCAACTGATGGGAATTTTCAGGAACCATAAAATAATGAAGTTGCACGTTCTTCTCAAATATTATTACTTACTCTGTTTCAATTTGTTTGTCTTACTTACCTTATAGTCCGTTTCAAAAGTAACATCTCTTACCTTTTCTGGTAACTGTTTAATTCCAACTTTTCTCATGACATGTTTAAGACCACCAGATTCGAAAGTCTTTTATTACTTCTTAAACTCCGAGTCAAGTCAAAATCAGACAACAAACCAAAGGAGTACCTTTCTAGACAAGCTACTTCTCGTTTTTTCTTTAACTTCACCCAAAACTTTGAGAAAGTTAACTAACCTTGTTCCCTAATTCAAAGGTTTTTATGTAGTGTGGATGTCCAGGACCCATCCTTGAAGATCCCAAATACACAACACCGCGACCAAGCCTGTGTATTAACTCATAGCATTGCTCAATTTCTTTCTTGACCTGCATTTTCAATAGACTGTTAATTTCAGAAAACTTCAACACTAGATATCTTGCGTAACCAAGATACAATACAAATAATCAGCCTAATTTTAAGCAATATGTCAAAGACAATCAAATAATAAAACTTGGCATCAAAAACTCAGATAATTAACAATTGAAATGGAGTGAGTGCCATTCAGACTAACCAAACATAATTTTAGCGACTGATTGCTATAGCTAAAATGGCCAACCCACTGTCGATTGAAAGAGAGGGCTGGACATTAGTATTTGCTTGGTACTTACCCAATAGTTGTTCCTCCAATGGAAAGGTGGAAAATTTTAAAATATATATATATAAAAGCACTCACTGACGAAGTTTTTGCTCAATCATTGGAAGCATGCGACTCTCAAGTTTCCACCACTAATTAGTTAAATATAGACATGGAAAATAGCTTCTCATACAGGTTCTTCAAGTCTAATGAATCAGAATCCATGCTCAGCTATTCAGCTATTAGGCACTATACGCTAAGCACGAGGTGAAGAAGAAAAAGTGGTGGGAGTATTAGATTCTTTTCAGCTGAAAATCAAGTGAATGTTATATACCTTAGCTACTTCTAGCAAGCAAGCCATATCATTTCACCAAACTAACAACCTGATGGCATAAGCATATTTCCTTGTACCCAGTAAGTGCCAACCTTTTCTTTATTCAGAAACTCAATGAGTACTGAAAAAGAGATAGAAGGTATTCAATCACTAAAAGGGAACTCAATAACACAACAATTTTCAAATGGGACCTGCATTTTCCAATGAATACAGAATCAATCTAACCCCTTTTATGAAGTTTGCTTAGTCAAAGCAAAAGTCACTATATTAACCCCCCCAAACCCCCACCCCAAAAACCCCAAGAAAAAGGATGCAAACAACAACAAACTTGACCATTTGCAATGGTTTCATATATTAAAAGGGAATAAAAACTCATCTTTATTGAAAAATCAAAGGAAAGCCCTTTTGAGTCTTTCCTTTTTCTAGAGGACAGGGTGGGTAAGGATGAGTAAACTAATGGAAGGATGCCTCCAGATATAAGCAACTGATTGATTGGCGTGATGTACCACTTGTTAGTCATTTAGCCCAAAGTGAGCTGACAACTTGACACGGCAAAATGTCATTGCTGTTTCACGTTGAATGTTTCCGTTCTTCCTTTTTGAAAAAGGAAGCATGTTCTTGATATACTTCAAGAAAAAGTTTCAAAATTGAGAAAAATAGGACTCAATCTGGACACCTATGAGGCCTATGGTCACTTTAGCCGATTGCTCTCCCAATATGCTAGTTTGAACAACTTCCATTCACCGCACCTCTTCGTAGTTGCTTAACCTACAGTATCTGTTGAGACACAAAGTCCCACATTGGTGGTTAATGGGATAGATGGTCTCCTTATAAGGTTTAGACAATCCTTCTCCCTTTGAGCTAGCTTTTAGGTGTGAATTAGGACTAAGACCTTCTTTTAACACTATCCAATGCCAGCCTATATGCCTTTGAGTTGATATAAAAACCTCAGAAATGATTTAGTCATTCTTTTGTTTTTCCTGCAAGACAACAGGCACATAGTCTCTTGAATTCATGAGTTATGAAACAACAATACAAGCCAAAATTGAATATAAAGACAATCGATACAGCATCTTTTTGTGTAGCATGAGATCTTACTGTTCAGAAATTTTCAAAACAAAATCCATGTTTACATAATGCCAGGTTCTATCTTCCATTCAATCTAAAAGGATATTTAACATCCAAAGTTAGGATCTTGTTTCTTCTTTTCGTTTTGGCAGGTTGAAGTTGGAAACTTTTACCCAATTTCCACTTTAATTTGCACACATTGGGATGAAACAAAGCAAATTTGTTCATAAAAAATTTACCTCATTAGGACTTGTTCTTTCTTTGAAATCAATTGATTCATTTTTGCAGCAATATGAAATTCTTGATTGGTATTTGAGCTTGGGCAAGTAGGGACTAAAACCCCATGTTCTACAAGATCCCATAGTTACTTCCTTTTGATGATGAGAGCTTTTTAGAAAAACCATTGGAGTAGTAATAGCTGCAGCTAACCCCATTTTCAATATGCTCCTAGAGGGAATAAAGCTGTGAAACCAAAGGGAGAATTTCTATTTTTGTGAAAACATTAAATATCTCATGACAAGTAAAAATGATAATATCTATGGATATTTTATTCTGCTATAAGTAGAAATGGTGACATTTATCGATATTTTACCCTTTTTTGATTTTCTTATAAAATTTTACTAAATATATTATTATTGTTATTTATGAAGCCACGTGTACGAGATGAATGGAATAATATTAATAATTATAACAACCCTCCAACCAAATTGTGACAATAGAAGTACTATTTTATTATTATTATTATTACATTACATGTTTTAAGGTCCAAACTACATATAAGGACCAAATTTATTATTATTATTACATTACATGTTTTAAGGTCCAAACTACATATAAGGACCAAAATTTATAGGAACCAACGATTTCGCTAAACGACGTCGTTTGAAGGAAGGACAAAATTGGAATTGTAAAATAGCTAGGGTTTTAACGTATAAGTTGATAAAGCCCAGCCATTACAGAGCCGCTTTCCGCCTTTGAGAACATCTGAACCCCAAGGACCTCCGTCACCGACTCACCGGCGACAATGGGTAATGAAATCTATTAATTCATTTTGTTGAGTTTAATCTTATTTAATCCTTCAATGATGTATGTATGTTTAATATGTTCGAATGGAGTAGCGAAATGAAGTTAATGGAGGAATTTACTGTGATATTGTATAGGTATCTCTCGTGATTCTATGCACAAGAGACGTGCAACTGGAGGAAAGAAGAAGGCTTGGAGGAAGAAGAGAAAGTATGTACAAATTATACCTGTTTTAATTTAAGCTGTGAATTAATTAATTACGTGATTTGCGAACTTTAGCTTGTTTGAGGATTTAATGTTTATTCAGATTGTTCAATGTATGGTAGTAGATCCGGAGTTTTTTTTTTCATTTATTTAGCAATTCTTCACTTATGCGTTGTTAGTTAGAAATTTGAATATAATGAAAAAAAATTATGCATCCAATTCTATGGAGTTTAGGATGATGATGTGTACCAATATTGCTCGGACTCTCTAAAAATGTCACAACACATGTGTCGAATCCTCCAAAAATGCAGGTGATTCAACGCTCGAGTCCGAGCAACATAACTGTGGACGAAATTTAATAATTCAATTGGCTTGAGGGAAATTTTATAAAGGAGTCAGCTTTGATAAGATTTTAAATTTTACACTTCTTTTGTTGGGGATTCCCTGTTTCTGTTCCTTAATGATAAGTAGTAGTCTGATTAATGCGCTGATCCAAGAAAGTAAAATGTAGTAAAGGAAGTTTTTTTTTATCAAAAAGCAAAGAAATTTAGCTGTAAATGAAGAGAAGAGAAACTCGAAAAGTGGATTGATCTCTCATTGATCTATGCCTAATAATGATGAAGCTGACCGGCTTAAAAGAGCAGTAAGAAAGAGCCTTTATGCTGGTCACTTTTCCCAGCTGATATTTTACTATGGTAGCCTGCATACATTCTACCCTCTCCACTTGTGGGATTCTACTGGGTATGTTGTTGTTTAATAACAAGGATATGACTAAAACAAAATATGACTGATGTGTAATACTGCAAATTTTAGTTTGCTTTCTTCTTATTTATCAGTTATTCTCTCTCGACCAGAGATTTTCTTGATTTCTGATATAAGCTACTGATATGCATGAGTTAACTTTTTTTTTTGGTGGTTACATTTTGAGTTTGACTTTGTATATCGTACTCCTGTGAAGGTATGAGCTTGGAAGACAGCCTGCAAACACAAAGCTGGTGCCAAATGCTAAGACCGTCAGAAGAATTAGAGTCCGAGGAGGTAATGTGAAGTGGCGTGCTTTGAGGTTGGATACTGGGAATTACTCTTGGGGCAGCGAGGCTGTTACAAGGAAGACTCGTCTGTTGGATGTGGTGTATAATGCCTCCAACAATGAGTTGGTTAGGACACAAACCCTGGTGAAGAGTGCAATTGTTCAGGTCGATGCAGCTCCATTTAAACAGTGGTATCTCCAGCACTATGGAGTTGAAATTGGTCGCAAGAAGAAGACTGCTGCTTCCAAGAAGGAAGGAGAGGTATTTGAATGTCTTTTTCAACTCCATGCTTCTATATTATATGATAGTATTTTCTTTATTGATGATTCCACAATTAGCTTTATGTTATTTGTGTTGAGGATTATTATGTATGGACATTCTTAATCTTAAGAGGTTTTGTACTTTGCTGTTGGTGTCTGACTGTGATGTTGGTGGCTTTTGAGATGTGACCAAATTCAATGGAAGTCTTTCTCTATTTTGATGATTTCTGTTTGATTGATCCAAGCAGGAGGCTGAGGCTGCACCAGAGGAGAAGAAGAGTAACCATGTCCAAAGGAAGCTGGAAAAGAGGCAACAGGATCGCAAGATTGACCCACATGTTGAGGAGCAATTTGCTAGTGGGCGTCTATTGGCTGCAATCTCATCACGACCTGGCCAGTGTGGTCGTGCTGATGGGTATGAATTCTCCTCGTAACGTATATCATATTTTGGTGAAAAGTGCTAATTTCCAATTGAACGATAATGCTATATTCGTCTAAACAGAAACAGTCATCAATAATTAGACCGGTTCCTAGTTGCTTGCAGTTCTCATTTTTTTCTTATACATTTTCTTTCATCTTTGACAGTTACATCTTGGAGGGAAAGGAACTTGAGTTTTACATGAAGAAGCTTCAGAAGAAGAAAGGGAAGGGTGCCAGTGGTGCTGCTTAGAATTGCAGGCTCCAATTTTTAAATTATCAGAACAAATTAGATTTGTTTTTCTTCCCTATCAGCAGCCTCTCTTCATTGGAAGGGAATGGTGAACTTCTTGTATGAGAGTTTGATTCAAGTTTGTTTTGCACATGGTTAATTGAGAATTCTGAGAACCTACTTTATGAAAAAAAGAGAATTTTGTGGACTGCAACTGTTTTTCTTGATCAGTATTAAGATGGATTTTGGGCTGAACTTTTATCTTGTTTGTGACAGTTTCAATCTTATACCTTCAAACAGTTCATGGTGATCATAGGTTTGCAACTTTGGCAAGGTAGAGAAGTTGTGTCCGGTAGACTCTCAATTCAAAATAAAAGTATTCGTGGGATGATATTGTAAGAAATAAGATGGTAAAATAGGAAGATATAAAATAACTAAAGCAACATATAACAATACAAATTGAATGATAAGAAACTATGTGGAGTGAAGTATCTATTAATTTTCGACTTTCATATTTTTTTATATAAGGTCATATTATTAGTCAAGTTGTATCATATCTATCTAATCATCTCGCCCAATTCTTCTTCATCCTACTTTAATCTAACACATCCTTACTAGTGGATCCTTGTATCTCCTCTTCACATGTCTGAACTAGATCTCAACTTCGCTTCCTTCATCTTGTCCACTTAGAAGCCACTCTCTCCTTGCAGCGTATAAATTCATTTCTAATCATAGTTCTCCTAGTATGTTCACACATCCATTTGAGTATCCTCTTTTCTGCTATCTTTATTTTCTAAACGTTAATGTTCTTGATTGGCTAACACTCCCATAAAAAAAAAGCTTATTCTAATCATTACTCTGTAGAACTGGATTTTAAGCCATAATAACATATTCAAATCACAATATAACAAATCAAATATAAATAAATATATCTATTTGTTATCATTACGACATCAAAACGATGGTATTGCATCATCATTTGCTACTATACGTACTTTTAAAGAAAAAAAATGAAAAGTCAAAATTAATGTGGAAGTTGGACCATTTTCATATTGACTAGAATATTTGTCGTAGTAATCCAATCCAACTATTCATCCAAAATTTTGACAAATCAAAATAATTCAAAATTTACAAGGCTACTATTTATTTTCGTCAAATAATTCAAAATTTACAAGGCTACTATTTATTTTCGTCATGCTTTTGTTCTTATGACACCAACTATTAGTGGACCACCTCATAGATATTTAGAAAGAACACACAAATAATTACTCCTGTTTAGAAATAATGTCCATTTTTATTTTCGTGGGTATTAGTCCACAAATGTTGGGATGTCAAGTTTTCTAATCCATTTTTCTTGAAAAATTCTACATAACCATTTGTAACGAGCCTGTTAAGAGTTTCAGCAGGTCCAGGACATAGGTAATTATAACATGTGTGGGATAGCAATAATGACCGACAATAAATCACGCGAGCTATATATTGATTCTCGATATTTTC
>JAOTQJ010000099.1:22528671-22555212 GCA_025642045.1 Solanum sejunctum | reverse complement strand
CTAAAAATTTAGCTCAAATGTATTTTAATTTTTGAAATCTAGCATATTTAGTGTTAACAACAACAATAACATTATCCCAATATCTCAAAGGCTCCCACCCATTGTAAGGTAAGGAGGATCGGATGTACGCAGTCTGACAGCATATTTAGTGTCATTAATCGAAAATATGATTATAAAAAAAATATTAAATAAAGAAAAAATAATAATGTTACTCTTTTTTTTTTTAATGTAAATGTAATTACAAAGGATAACAACAACAACAACAACAATATCCAAATACTTCAAAGGCTCTCGTCTATTGCAGAGTAAGGGGAAGTCGAATATATGCAGTCTGACTCCTATATTTAAAAAAACATAGCGCGACTATTTTTGGATGACCCATAATGAGCATCAAAAATTACATTAATTAACTGCTATTTTACAATTAAAAAAATTATAATCAATTTTAAAAGTTATTTTACTTTATTCTACTATATCGAAAGGAAAAAAATAATGAACTTCATCTAAGTAATTACAAAGGATAATATATACAGGAAGTCGGAGGGACTATTGGATAACTATGGACGGAGAAAGTTATTTTTCATACACTATACGAGAAAAACCACCTAGTACTGTACAATTGGAGCACTAGGAAAACTGTCACTGGCAGAGAAAGAAGAGGAAGAAGAAGAAGATGAACAAGAAAAGACTGAAAATTCTTCTTTCTCTCTTTGCTCTCAATTCAATCATTCTTTATCTACACTTTTGCTCACAACCAAATCTTTTCCGTCACAAATTCCCCCAAAACCACTACATCTCCACCGGAAACCGCTTTTCTACATCGGAAAACCACCCCAATTTCCATTCCTCCGTCGTTTCCCAATCCAAACCATGGCCCATCTTGCCGTCTTACCTCCCTTGGTCTCAGAACCCTAATGTTGCTTGGAGATCCTGCGAGGGTTATTTCGGAAATGGGTTTACTCGAAAAATCAATCTTCTGAAAAACTCACCGGAGATTCACCGGAAGTTCGGTGAAAACAGCGGTTCCGGAGGTTCCGGCGGCGGAGGAGGATGGTTTAGGTGTTTTTTCAGTGAGACGTTGCGGAGTTCGATTTGTGAAGGAGGGGGAATCCAGATGAATCCGGACAAAATTTTGATGTCTAAAGGAGGAGAGAAATTAGAAGAAGTAATTGGAAGGGGAGAAGATGAAGAGTTACCCATTTTTAAGAATGGAGCTTTTGAGATAGAGGTTCATGAAAGAACAAAAATTGGGAAAAAATTAGCTAATGAAAAATTCTTGAATACATACTTACCTGAAGGTGCAATCTCAAAACACACTATGAGGGAATTAATAGATTCTATTCTATTGATTGGCACCAATGAATTTCACTGTTCTGAGGTTTGATTTTTTGAAAAATTGTTTGATCTGATATTAAAGTTTTGATCTTTGAGAATGCTGGTAGATATGGATTTTGTTTAATTTATTAATGAAGATTGTTTTAGCTAATTGTTGCTTAAGAAAAGTAGCTTACTGTTGTAAATATTGTTTACTTGTGTCATTAAAGAGAATTGCTTGAAATCTGGAGTAGATGCAGATAACATCAGTTAGTTGACTTTTGGATTATGGTTGCATTTCATTTGATCAGATCACAGATAAACTAGTAATTTCGAAATGTTTCACTGAAAAGTTGTTAAGATTTGAGAGATTATCTATAGGTGTAATAGTAGTTTTGGATTTGAATCTATAACTGCTAATAAATTTATGGACCTCGACCTCAAGAAGTATTCAGCCTCCCGGAAACGAGGGATTTTGGCTTGATTTTTGAGACGAGGGTTTCCAGGAAACAACCTCTCTGTCTCTATGATGTAGTGGTAAGGTCTTTGGACATTTTACCCTCCCAGACCCTGGGTATGTTGTTATTGTTTTGACGTCGAGAAGTATTCAGTGTCTGTAATTAATCACCTTAAGTTTGGCAAATGGTCAGTGTATGTGATATATGGTGAATCCTACAATTTTTGATGTTAAGATAAAGAAAATTAGTTAATTTTCGTGTTTTTCCTTTCCCTTTCTTAATTTTGATTCTTTTGCTCTATTGATTACTTTGATTAATACTCGAAGTGAATCGTAGACAGAGTTAGCTATATAGGAAAAAGAATGAAACAAGCCATGTTTTCTCCTTTCAGCTCTTTATTTCCATTTTACAAACGGAATATGGTAGCATGTGTCTGAGCTGGACAGCTTCATTCTTGTAATACTTCATAACTAAGTTGAGTAAATGCCTTTTGAAGCTTCTTGCACAACTGGTTGTTGCATTTTGAGGAGTATCGACTTGATTTGTCCGTGTCCCAAACATGGTTTCTATGTTAGAAGCAACTTTTGTCTAGGAGGAAATCGATGCCAGATAGGGACCTTTCACTTGGTTGTTAGCTACTCAAAAGTTCCAGTATGACCAGTTAATTTTAGATTTTCGCCGTGGTATCATTTAAAGTTTAATCAAAATCCAAAGCACTGATGTGTACGAAGAAGAGGAATACGTGAAGGATGTAGCACTGTTTTGTTACGTTACCTTATCCGCTAATGAAAGAGAACCAACTAAAATGATGATAAGTGGTCTTATATTTTGCTGGTGACTGGTTAGATTGCTCATGCTTGGTATATTTCCGAGATGAACATTTTTCTATTCTTAATGCGCTTATCAAAAAATCATCCCTGCTAGATGTCAGTGTTCAAGCTCCTCCATTTATTGATGAAATCTTTTCATAGTCTATGCCTTACATTGCTGTCAATGTTTTTCTTTCAGTGGATTGAGGAGCCAACACTTTTGATTACACGATTTGAGTATGCAAACCTTTTCCACACAGTTACTGATTGGTATAGCGCATACACGGCATCCCGAGTTACTGGCTTGCCCAGCCGGCCTCATTTGGTTTTTGTAGATGGTCATTGTGAGGTACGTTTGAATGTATTATTGACTATGGCTTGCTACATTATTCTGTGTCATGGATGAATGTGGTATCAGTAGTTATTCTTTAGCAAGCAATGAACTTGAGATTCTTATGTCAAGTTGGTCGTCTTAATCCCGAGTTTCCCTTTGTTTCAGCTTTCTATTTGACACAGTGATTAACTCAGTACATGGTTGTCGCAATTGGCTCGTTTGTACTTCTATTTACTTGTCACTATTTATTTGAATTTAGCAATGATTTCTGTTCTGGCATAATTTATTGTTACCTTACACCCCCATTTTGAAAATTCCTTCCTGTTGACGTTTATGGGACTCACGCACATAGTCTATACTTTCATGTGTTCTAATCTTGATGAATTTTACTTGGCCAAGATTGTTTTTTAGGCATGTTTGATGTATCTTCAAATTCAGTTTCTTCACGTTATTCCTTTTAATAATTGTTTTTACGCTTCTGCTGGGAAACAAAATCAGACGCAATTGGAGGAAACATGGAGAGCACTGTTTTCAAGTCTCACTTATGCTAAAAACTTTAGTGGTCCGGTTTGTTTCCGCCATGCTATCCTCTCACCGTTGGGATACGAAACTGCCCTGTTTAAGGGTCTTACAGAAAATATACTTTGTAATGGAGCTTCTGCCCATGATTTATGGCAGAATCCCGATGATAGTAAAACTGCGCGGTTGTCCGAGTTTGGAGAGATGATCAGAGCAGCCTTTGGCTTTCCTGTGGATAGACACAACATCCCAAGGACAGTCACTCGCCCTAATGTCCTCTTTGTTAGACGTGAGGATTATTTAGCTCACCCACGTCATGGCGGAAAGGTACAGTCTAGGCTTAGCAATGAGCAACAAGTATTTGATTCCATAAAGAGCTGGTCCTTGAACCACACACAGTGCAAATTAAATGTGATTAATGGGTTATTTGCCCACATGTCGATGAAAGAACAAGTTCGAGCAATCCAAGATGCTTCTGTCATTGTTGGCGCTCATGGAGCAGGTCTAACACACATTGTTTCTGCAGCACCAAAAGCTGTAATACTAGAAATTATAAGCAGTGAATATAGGCGCCCCCATTTTGCTCTGATCGCACAATGGAAAGGATTGGAGTACCATCCCATATACTTGGACGGGTCTTATGCTGAACCACCAGTTGTGATTGACGAGCTCAGCAGCATTTTGAGGAGTCTTGGCTGCTAAATATGCTCGACAATTTGAACAGTTCAGCTGGAACTTCAGCCTGAGAGTCGTGTAAAATATGTTTCATGTGCCGTTCTATAGTCAATTGCTTCAATCTTGATCCTCAATCTGGTGTTCACAAGCTTCACAGTTTCCAGCAGTTGCGAAAGCCCTCTCAGTTATGGACTACCAGAACGATCCTAATGGTGAGCTCGTTGAAGAACATATTCTTTATGGTGTAAGATTACAAGCCACACGCGACACACGCATTTGTAAATCAGATTAGGTTGGTACAACTTCCTACAATTCATTGTCAATTGTTTTCCGCCATTGTTATCTTCTTGTTCTGGGAAGATGAAGATTAACAAACATATTGAAGTAGCAGATTAACAAGCAATTAGAATTTGAACAGATTTTTTTTGCATATTTTCAGCTCTCTATCTATATTTCTGCTTATTGGGCTTGATTCTTGAAACGAGAGTTTCTCGGAAACAATCTTTCTATATCTCTACGAGGAAGTGGTAAGATTTGCGTATGTTGTTGTTTGTTTGTTGTCTGTGTTCTTCAGGTTGTACATAGCATACGTTCATATTTTTCAGACATTTGTGGACATTCAACATGCCTTCACAAATTAACTTTTTCTTTCTGTAGTTGCGCTAGCATTAAAGGAGAGTCTTGAAGCAACTGTAAAGTTGTTTTCAGGTCACATTTTCAAGCTCAGAATTCAGCCGTTGATGTTTGCCTACACATTAGGCTGCCTATATTTGTGTGCGACTTTTCTCCAGACTCTATTGAACGTGGGATACTTGTTGCACGAGCTGCCATTTCTATACGTTTTTACATCAACCTCAAGTTAATATATTATAATAATAATAATAATAGTTACAAATAAATATATAGAGATAGATAGAGATTTTTAATTTTTAGATCTGGGTAAAAGCTATTGACATTTTTATATTTATTTTCTTCTTTTCACGTTTTTAGTACTTTTTAAATTTCTAGACAATACTTAGTTTTTCTGATACTTTTTCAATCGTTACATCGAAATGTAATTATAGGAAAACATGGTGTATTGTATAACATTAAAGATTCATCCTTTCATATAAAATTTAGTTGTTATAATAAAATATTAAAAAATAATTATTACAAAGAGATATGATGATAAAATATTTGCTCGAAAACGAAAAAAATAAATCTTATCAAATAAAATAAATGAATATAGTTTTTTTTTAATAAAAATAGATCAAACAATAATATATAATTATATCAAGTTAGCGTCACACAAAATATTTATATCAAAATTAATCATGCAAAATAATTGGTATAGGTAAGTATCTAATACTTTGGGATGCAAAACAAACGAAATTGCATTGATATTATCTCAAATATATTACACTTTTTTTTTTTAAAAAAAAGTGTAATTATCTAATAGGAAAAAAAAGTGAAGATCAAATCTTTTATTGATATTATCTTACTTATATTACCCTTTTTTTTTAAAAAAAAAAGTGTAATTATCTAATAGGAAATTATCTAATACGGAAAAAAAAAAAAGAGAAGGTGAAATTTTTAATTTTTAATTTTTGTTTAAAAAAAAAAAAGTTGCAGAAAAGAGATACCTGTAAAAGTGCAAAAATTATCATTCGAGGAGAAGGAGGGTGGTGAGTTTTTCCCATTATCAGCAAACATCCAAATTCTCCTCTGGTTATCATTTTAAATTTTTTCCAAAACAAAAAAACAAAAATAAATAAATAGATCTTCTTTGTTTATAATGTTTTTCTTAATCCCAAATCACATCCATTAGATTTTTATTCTGTAAATGGCATTGCGTTTGCTGTTTGCTGTTTCCCTAACTCCTCTAATTTGCAGAAAAGTGTATTATTGTTCAAATCTACCATTTCCCTTCGCAGCATTGTGAATTATTGCAATTCACAATGCCGATTCCGGCGACTCAAATCACGGGATTGGCGAATGGGATTAATGGTTCTACGAAAGTGAAATCTTCGAATAATTTGAAGAAATTGTTTATCAAAGCATTTCGTTCCACCGCTGTGAAGTCAATATTCAAATCCAAGGTTAAACGGAAACCGCCGGCGGAAATTGTTCGTCGGGTGAGATTTCTGCTGGAGGCCGTCGATTCCCATGACGACGACAATGTTGATCCCAATCATTTTGAGATGGTAATTGTTTACTATTTTATGAAATTTTCTAGTACTTGAATTCAATTCGTAACGGATTGTTTGATAGTTAGATAAAAAATAAGTTGTTCATGTTTTGATTATTTGATGGTAGATAGGAAATAAGTTATTTATGTATGATATTAATAGGCTTTTGGTTGATGCTTTAGAAATTCATGTAACTAATACATGTATAACTTAATAGGAATCTATGTATTATTTTAAATAGGTTAAAAGCTCAAATAATTGATGTATGCATAACTAATAACTGCATTAAAATTAGATTATACAGATTGGCTAATAATTAATTCCTATATTACTAATACTCCATCCGTCCAACAATAGGTGTTTATTATTGACTTGGCACAGGTATTAAGAACCAGTATCAAATCATGTTTTGAATATAAAAAATACAATATCTTGAAAAATATAACAGTAAAATGACTATAATAATAATAAGTGTAAATTAGGAATCAAGTGTAAAATTATCATTTGATTTCATAAAGTTGACAAGTATTGTTGGACATCTCAAAATAGTATAGTGGATAGGTAAAGTGGGTGGAGGGAGTATCTACGTAACTCTAACCGGCTACAAAATGATGCCTATGGCCATTGTATTTGGACTATGACATTGGCATGCATGCTATTTCATAAAAATTTGGATTTTTATTGTCTCTTATGATACATAATGCTTTTCAGATGCAAGAACTGGATTCTCTTTTGTATGAGCTGAAATCGATCCTGTATGGAAGTAACGAATGTGAACCTGCTGTCGAAGCCTGTGCGCAGCTGACTCAGGAGTTTTTTCGAGATAATACATTGCGCCTCATAATCATTTGTCTTCCTAAATTGAACTTGGAGGTGAGTATTTATACATTTGATCCTTTCAAGAACTAATATTCAAGATTTTACTACTCTAGAATTTGCGTCACTTTTGGAAGTTGTCTAAGCTTTATACTATTCGTCGTGTCAAGTTAAAGGATGGTTTACCTTGTTCTGTTGACTGAACTTGTTACCAAAATGATCGTTCTGTTCTTAGGCCCGTAAAGATGTCACACAAATCGTGGCCAATCTACAGAGGCAACCAGTTAATTCACGCTTGATTGCATCTGACTATTTGGAAGCCAACTCGGACCTTATGGATCATTTGATAACTGGGTAAGCTAATGCGAATTCTTTCCTTTTTCTTGTTTTCCTTACCATGATGGCGGAGTGCCCTCTCTTCCTCCGATCTTTAACTGACGCATGCTTCAATCTGTCTGTTGAAAGTAACACATTTCGAACATTTGTGTTTAGTACCTTATTAAAGGTCTTATTTTTCACCTTTAGTACAGCTAGATGTTGCTTTTCCAATTAATCCGAGAAGGTGAGTCTTGTCCTTAGTGTTTCTGTTATAGGTACGATGATCCAAGTCTTCCTTTGCATTACGGAGCAATGTTGAGGGAGTGTATTCGCCATCAAGTTGTTGCAAGGTCAGCAACTCTAAGAACACTCGTTAGTATGTTAACTGGAATTTGCTCTGATCGATGCTTTGATTTGTATTATTATCGACTCTGAGTTTCCTTCTTACTTTAGCGATACATAAAAATGCTTCTTTGCTTTTTGTTTCAACTACTACTTTGTCTCTTCTTGTTTTTTTCTGTTCAACGTGTACTGTTATTATTCTCTGATTGATTTTGTATTGTTTGTTTTATCAGTCTTTATGGGCAATTTTCCCATAATTTGTCAAAATATTTGCAGATATGTGTTGAAGTCCAAGCACATGAAAAAGTTTTTCGATTACATGCAAATTCCAGAATTTGACGTTGCTGCAGATGCTACAGCCACCTTTAAGGTTATTATCAGTGACGCCTCTCTCTTTCTCTGCATGTTTCATTAATCTCAACTTTCGTGCTCTTTGTTACATTTGCTCCTGTACATTCAACTTCAAATCTTTCTTTTCGTGTATAACTTTGTTGCAGGAGCTTATGACCAGACATAAATCCACAGTCGCTGAATTTCTCTTGGAAAACTATGATTGGGTATGTTATGATCCCCGTTCACCAGTTCATTAGCACCAACTTCATCCTACGAGATGCCAATGTAACATATTCTCCATCTTTTCTCGTTATAGTTCTTCGTTGAATTTAATGCAAAGCTTTTGGAATCAGCAAACTATATTACCAGAAGACAAGCTATCAAGGTAAAATAGATATATAAGATTTTCCAGTCATATTATTGTCTCAAAGCACGTCTTAGTGTTGATTTGGTGCTGGTTCCGTTGGTCTTCAATAGTTTTCTTTTTCCTTTGTACACATTTAAGTAATCCTCTGCTAAGTTTTATCCACACTTTATCTATTTGCAGCTTTTGGGAGATATTTTGCTTGATCGCTCAAACTCAGCTGTGATGACACGCTATGTCAGCTCGAAGGATAATTTAAGAATTATGATGAATCTTTTGAGGGTATGTCATTCTACCAATGTGCCATAAGTTAGGACTTCTTTTCGGCTCTGAGCATTTTGCAACATCACACAAATATTCTCGAGTAATAATGACAATGATGGAACAACTTCCCTCCGGAATTTGATTCATAAAATTGAGTTATATAACATCATAAAATCGTATATTTGATATAGGTTTCGTTTGATTCTTTCATATCTTGTGATGTATATGTAGAAAATATTATTGATAGTGCTATTATTTCACTACGTTGTTCTGACACATTACTGTACGACTCAATCTTTCTGTATATTTGTTTCTCCGTCTTTCCATGTTTCAGGAGGCTAGCAAGAACATCCAACTAGATGCGTTTCACGTGTTTAAGGTAATATTTCTGGCGTTTGATTCCTAGCGATCTAGTGTTCATCTATGGCTACTATTCACTTCTCTGTGCTTGTTCATTTGTTCCGATAACAGCTTTTCGTGGCCAACAGAAACAAACCTACTGATATTGTCAACATAATCGTTGCCAATAGAAGCAAGCTTCTACGCTTCTTTGCAAGCTTCAGGATTGATAAAAGTGGTAACTAAACTTCAAACCAACCAATATACTGGCCGATATCATATACTATATATAATCACACAACATTGTTTGTTTGCAGAAGATGAACAATTCGAGGCAGATAAAACGCAAGTTGTGAAAGAAATTGCAGAACTTGAAGCAAAAGGACCACTTTTTTCAGGGGAACTGCATAAATTTCCAGCTACACCTACTGCTTCAGGAGAACTGTATAAAGTCACCACCACTTCTCTCTAGACAACTTATATAACTTCGGAAAAACTACTTGCTTTCCAAGAGACCAACTTCATGCTCTGGAGAATCGCAAAAGCTTTAGTGTACCAGTCATTCTTTTATGAATTATACTAAAGAAATGTCGTCTTCCTCCTTTTGGGTCAGTTCATCAAAGAAAATACTCATTGCAGTGGAGTGACATCTTTGCTAAGGTTATTTGAAAGAACATTATACGTGATGTAAATTAACATTTGTTGATTTTCGTTGTCTTAACAACTATATATATAACTTGTGACAACCATCTTCCTGAATTTGCCATTGATGAATTTGAAAGAAACACTCTAGTTTGTTGGCTTTTGCATGCTGTATACTGTATGAGTATACTCATGTTGTGCAAAAATTTCCCCTTGATGAGTTGGGGTATCATCAAATTAATTGTTACGTAAAATGAGATTTTTCATCATTATCTAGCGATGAATTTAAACAATGTGATATAATAAACTTTAAGTAATAATAAAAACAAGCTCAATTTTTAAACTAAATACAATACTACAGGTGATCATATGAATTAGAGGAATTTTCACATAGAGCCACTTAAAAATGCTTATTTATGCTTTATAACTATAGTTCGGATAATTACATTTCTTATCTATAGTTATAGCGACGTTTGTATAATTCGTGCAGTATTTGTATATGTTTGTATAATTCACTATACAATTCAAAGTTTTTATATAGCGTTTGTATATTTCACTATACAATTCGTGCACAATTTTATTATAATTCGCTATACAATTTATAGTATTTGTATAATTTGCTACACAAAGAACTTTTGTATGATCGATCGTGTGAATTATAGAAAAACTCAAGTTGCAATTATAACAAGATATTTGTTGCAAGCCATAATTAATTCAAATTATAACTATGTTAGCTAACTAGTTAATATATGTTTGTTTATCTGTATAATTTTTTCTATGTATCATGATGATCATAAGACATGGGCTGGGCTTTTGTCAATCCATAACGATATGCCTTGACGGGCCTACCGAATAAGCCCAAAAAGAAAACCTAGAACACAGCTGAAGAATCGTCACTTCGCACAGATTTCTGTGAAGAATTTTTTGCTTAAACTTTGAATTCTGGATTGCTATTAGCTCTCTGATCTTGAAATTTTTTCATATCTTTTTGTATAAATTGTTGGTAGGATCCCCAAAATCCAAATGGTTTTCTGCTACCCATCATCTCCTTCCAAACTTGCTGCCACATTGACTTGTTTTTTTGGTGGTGCTTCTCTTTTTGCTTTTGGAATTCACCTTTCTTACCTCAATATTGCCCCTCAACAAGCTCGTACTAAGGCTAGGAATGACTTTGTCAAGGATCGTTTGAGAAAGAAATATGGCAAATAATTCAGGTAACGATTTCTAGTAGCATTCCTCATGCTTTTTTCTTTGCTGTATTCTTATTGTTGATTTGTATAATTTTAGGATTATTTGCAATAATTAAGAGAGATTGTTGTTATAGAGCTAATCTAAAGAGACTTGGGAATTGATGATTTCAACCAAACTAAGAAATTACTCTTCATTTGATAATTCATTAGCTTTCGTGTATTGTGTCCTGGTAAAGTTGTGATCATTGATGCAACAAGACAATAGGGAAAACAAGAGGAAACCAAAGAACTACTTAGAGATGTAAATAGACTTTTTCCTCGACTATTTACTGATCCATAATGCCCTAACAAGGCTCAATGTATCAATGAAGAATGGAAAGCATATATCATCTATCATTCGTAGTCTCGAGGAAGTAACTCATGCCCCTAGTGATATCATAAGGTTGGTATTAAAGTGATTCTCTACTAATGTAGGAACTATTAATGAGCTAAGATCGTGAAGAACTTTTCGTTTGGTTATAATGTGGGCTTACGAACAGATAGCATTATGTGGTCATATGTGATACGAATCCCTTGAGGTGGTGTAAATATTTCAGACTTTAAGCACATTCTCCTTAAAGGTTCCAGTTTTTGAGGGTACTCCCGGGAACAGATCCAGTGGAGACAGGGTGGGGCCTGTAGCTCAGAGGATTAGAGCACGTGGCTACGAACCACGATGTCAGGGGTTCGAATCCCTCCTTGCCCACAATCGGCCCAAAAGGGAAGTACCTTTCCCACTGGGGTTGGGAAAATCATGATCGGGATAGCGAACCAAAAGCTATGGAACTTGGGTGTGGGTCTTTTGTCGAAATGGAATGGTTTTTCTTTTTATCTTTTTATTTATCATGAATGGGGGAATCATTACACATAGTATGCCCAACCGGCGTATTTTTTTGTTTGACGCCCCGTAACTCTTCCTCAGCCAGACTTGGGCAGAATAGCAGAGCAAGTATTAGTAGCATAACAAAAAAGTCTTCCTCGTCATTAATATCTTTGCTCGCGGCAATTGTGATCTCTCAGGATCTTTAACCAAATCCAAGCAACAGTATGTTAATTCAATCCCTAGACAACGTCATTTTTTAACTTCTCAACCACTTCCCATATAAACAAAATACCTCTCTCCTTCTCTTTTCACCACAAACTCCCCACGCTTACATTTTGGTCAGAAAACCTTGATATGTGCATTGTCGGTTCCTTTAACTTTGTCAAATTACTTCTTGAAAGCTTACCTTATTGATTGCTGCAAAGATGTAACTAGCATTGTTGTTTGTGATCTGCTGGTGGAGTGTATGAACGTCACCACATATCTCTACCAATTAAGTTAACAAATGTAGATGGATGGGTGCGGTAAGGCTAATACAGGAGTTGCAGGAAGTGGTAGAATTGTTAGAGATCATAATGGTCAAATGTTATTGGCCTTTGCTTCTTCTTTCTATGGCATTTGCAGTAATAACATGGCAGAAGCTAAGGCTATTCTCCAAAGACTATTGTGGAGTCTAACTCCATGTTATTGGTTGATATAATCATAGGGAAAATCGGTACTCCGTGGAGGATATATGGCATCGATCAGCAATCAAATTTGGTCCTTGATGCGTAAAAGATCTTTTCTTTTTGGTTCACATCTTTAGGGAAGGAAATGGCATTGCACATCGGATGGTTAATTTGGGTGTTACAAACACAGCACATTGTCTTCACTGAAGCAAGAGCAGGATGGAATACTGAATTTCAGATTCAAGATCAGGAAGAATATGTTTACTAATGACTAATACACTGAACCTTGTTTGTTATATTTAGTTAATGTGTATAGCTTTGTGCTCCCTTTTACTCGTCTATCGATAACTGTGCAGACGGTGTTCTTGATGCAAATGTACTGTGTGATAACTAATACAATTGTATTTTTTCCTTTGGAAGCTAAGGTGTATGTCCTCCTCTGTGTGATACTTATATGTAATGGACTACGTGATAACTAATCTCCATCACTGGTGAATCATTTTGAGTTAAAAAATGTGGCAGCATAAACAGTAACATGTTTCTATCAAGTAACTCTTCCATAAATTTATTAACATTATGTTTTATTGATCATGTTTCAGCTTGCAAATTTCTGTTATTTTAAGTTGAAAAACACAATAACCATCTTATACAAAATCAAGATAATTAGCCATTAGGTCTGTGCGAAGAATACTAACTACATTGATCATTGATTATATCCAATACAGAGTTATTACAAATAAATAGGCAATAAACCCCAAGCACCAACTCAATCTGACCCAAAATGGAAACAAAGGAGAGGAAAGGGATGAAGAATAGAAACAAGGAAGAATGTAAAGAATAAACGGGAGCTGAAAATTTGATACATTGGAAAATACAAGGAAACAATCACGTGTTAAACGAGTTGATCCGGGACTACCGCCACCATCATGTGCGACTCCATAATCACCAGAGATTTGATCAGTACGATGGCAAAACAAATTGTACAAAATGGTGCCACAAGGCAAAAATGGTCATCAATATACCATGATAATTGCAAGAAGAACTGCAACTGAGCTCATGAGAATGCTGGCGACAACTGAGGTTTGGCCATTTGGAGCACTAGCGGGGGCTCTAGCTGTACCATTGTCACTACTTGGGTTTATTTTTGCAACAGGTGGAAGAGGTGGCTCAGTCACATCACTATCAGTGAGCACAGGGTTAGGAGCTTCGACTGGTGGCATAAACTGAGGAGCCATGAGTCCCAGGAGGCTGCCAGGTTGAGCGGGGCTCATATATGGGGGCAAGTCTTTGAATCCTAAACAACGGTTCTCTGTACAATCCCAACGATTGAATGTCAAATTGAGGATAATATAGTAATCTTTTCATATGCTCAGCTTAATGATATGACCAAGAAAAACCTCTGGTAGAATATACACGAATCTAGCAGATTGCACCAGAGATTCATTTATATTGAATGATGTTTTGGGATGATGAATATAGAAACTAAAAGAGGAAGAAAGGAGAAAGAGGGAAGTAGGGGTCGGGAACACGGTATGAGAAATAACAAAGCTATATGAATAACTTACTTCGATATCTAGCCGCTGTGCCAGGGTATTCTGTAACAACACCATCAACGCCAGCTCCAAGGACATAGTTATTTAACTCAGCAGATGAATCTGAGAAAAAGTCCCATGCTTGAGAGACAAACTCATTATTGAAGAGTCGTACATATACTGGGAGATTTGCTGACTGCAGCTTCTGCACAATATTTGTTTGACCAATGAGAAAAGCATCATCGCTGGGGAAGACTGATTCTTTGGTTACGACGACAGATTTTGCAAAGGTCTTGATCTCCAATATAGTTGAGTTCTTAATATCACTGATATTATCGTCAACCAGATAAACAAGTTCATAACTACTTTTCTTAAATTCTTCCAGAACAGAACTGTCATTTGATTGGATCATAACTTTCTTGGCTGTCTGATTATTGTAACCACCTTTGCTCAAGGCGTCCGAAACAGCACCAGTTACATCTAATCCCTGCTTTGCCAGGTATGCTGCATTCTGCATGGAGCCAGAATGTTGCGTCAAATAATGTGAAAGGAGGTAAAGCCTCCATTGTGCAAAGATATCCATTAACATCAGAGCTTTTTTTCTGGAATAAACATAAAAATACAGCTACTCAGCTACTGTGACTGTTCTTTCCTCGTTTTTTGTGATGTCAAAGTACTTTTTTTTTTCTTATAATCCTTTGTATATTGAGTGGGTAATAACCTTCATTTAAGTAATGAAAATAGATTTATTATGATTTCTGCTACTAAAAGGTAGTCACTATTGTATTTGGAAAGTAGTCAAAATTGCTTCAGTTGTAACTTGTAGAAACGTATCATAAAATTGGAGATATTGAGATCCTTTCTGTATCCTACAGACGATTAAACCTTCAAAATACTAGTCACAAAGGTGAATCCTTTCCGAAAACATACCATTTTCCAAAAGCATTTTCTTGTTCCAGATATTTTTAAGGGTAAGTTTGCCTGTCTCCCCGCATTCAATCACATATGAAATAGCATAAGGAGCAGTGGAATTCTCACTCAGAGAGAGAAGTGATAAGGTGTGAATATAACATATAAGCTCTAAGGATTCAGAAGTGAGCTTACACTTAATTGATGCACCAGAATATTGAATGCAACTTATAAGCATTTAGGATGCGGAAGCAAGCTTACACACAATTGATGCATAAGAATATTGGTATAAATGAGGGTCAGTAGTCACTGAACAAACTCACCGCTATGCTGATCATTACACCAGAAACAGAAGTAGCATTTTTGGAAAAAGTCAAGAAGTCCTCTAACGACATAAATCTTCCATCATTTCTAGCCTTTGGATTCCGTGTCAATCTATAGTCTGAATACTGGGTTGATATTTCCGCTGCAAGACATTAGAGCATGTTTAAGTGCATATTGAAGCAATTGCATTCCGAAATTTCAATGTAAGTGGTGCATAACTTAAGATGAAAAATAATTAGAAGAAAAAGTAAACATTTGCAGAAATATCCAGAAAAGAAATGATGAAGGCCTAGAAAATTCAAGATGTCATAAAAGAACTTTTGGAAAGTGTATGCCACAAAAGCATGTCACAGTGGGAAAAAGAGGCTATTACTAAGCCAAAGTCAATTTAAAGCCAAACAAAAATCCAGTTTCTGTAATTCTTTCGCACATTGTAGAAACAGTACCATAGTCATTAGGGTATACAGTAGAACTGCCATTCTTAATGAGGAAAGAGACCTGGGATGACGAATTCCTACAATATTGCTCCTCTCTTAAGAGCTTATATGTGCAGTTCAAAACAAATTAACAAGCTACAAAATAGCTAAATAAATTAGATTTCCTAATTCCTGAAATTGTTATTTGTACAAAAGATAAATGCATGACTGTAAAGAAGCCATAGATATGGAGGAGATAAAAAAAACACAATACAGAAGAGAAACCATCTCAATTTCTACAATTTTAAGAGTCTTTATCCAAATGAAAGAATTAACCGTGGCAAAGATATATTTGCAGGCATATATCAGGCAAGAAAGAAAGAGGTCTCGAGGCATGCAATCTTCCATTTTTCTTTTATAAAGAGTCAGATACAGATGGCACCACACAGTTGCAAAGGCATGCAATAGTGGGATTGAGACATGATATGCCACATAATTTAACACTACAAATTAACAGTTGATTCAACTTACGTTTCAGCATTTGAATATCGATCCAGTTAAGGTTGATGCTGAGTATTCCATTTGTTATCTGAAGCTCAGGAACACTGTTAGCAATGCTGTTGAATCGCGATTGGGCCGCAGTGGTCCTGTCTATCAGATTTATCGAACCAAGGCAGAAAGGTATTCCATCTTTTGTCATTTGGACAGGACAGCCAAGAACATCTGCACCATCGGAAGCAGCTTTTGCATATGCGAAATTTGTACAACCAGGATAGTCACCACTTGCTCCTTCAGGTGCAATAATCTGAAGTTTTACTGCAGGCCAAAGGAGGAAAAGGTAAAAACAAGAGAGAGAACATGCATAATCAGTAAGGGAAAAACAAGAGAGAGAACATGGATAATCAGTAAGCAGTTGTTTGGTGAACTAGTTAGGCATTGATATCATACAGTAAACATATTGAGGTTGACTGTTATATGCTAAATATTATTAGAGATTTTTGTGCAGGGGACAACTACTATAAGTTATTTCATCATTAGATACAGGTATCTAGGTATTACTCCCTCCATTTCAAAAAGAATGACCTGATTTGACTTGACACGGAGTTTAAAGAAAATAAAGAAGACTTTTCAATTTTGTGGTTCTAAATTAAAGTTATGTCGCATGTACCCAAATATCCTTTAATCTTGTGGTCTTCAATATGTCACGTAGAAAGCTAAAACTAAAATGTTGCCAAAAAAGGAAAAGGGTCATTCTTTTTGAAACGGAGGGAATAATACTTAAATTATGTCAGTATTAACAATGCAGAGTTTATTATTGGAAACCAATTCTTTTATGTAGAGTTATATACTGGAAGTTTGATCATGTTTGTTAAGAAGATAATACTTCAGCAATGCGGAGTTTTATGTCGCAAAGTAAAGTACTCATTCTCAAACAAAAGTAAATGTTGTACTTCTGTACTGAGATTACTTTTTGTTATGCAGTTAACCAAATGATCCCAAGAATAGAAAACAAAAATGTTTAGTAAAAGAATCTAATAGAACGCCGGCAACTAACAATCACTGAATCCTAGGAAAGTTCAAGAATCATGGTCATATTGTTGAGCCGTGTTCAAGAAATTCTAGATTGGCTTTACATAACCCATGACAAAGCTTATAGCTATTTTTCCTTAGGAAAATTCCGACTTTCAGCTTGCTTTAGTCTTCAAAGTTCAACATGGAATGTTGCATGTGAACAAAGTTTGACAGGGTAAAGCTAAAGTGTGAATATTTGAAAGCTTCTAAGATAATGTGCATTGTCAAGATTTCAATGAAAATGTTTAGAAATATAAAACAACATAAATCATTCAGGAAAAGCATGTATATCCAGCAGCATACCTAGAGGCTTATCATTCTCGCCCAAATGAGAGAAGCAATCTGTAAAGTTAAAGAAGTTTAGGAACCACGATAAGTATCACAGACTGAAGCAGATCAAAGAAGCACAGCACTTTTAAACAGACTTGGAATATACAACAAACATTAAATGCAAAACGGTGCTAACCATAGGTTCAAATTTTAAATTTAAGAGAGCAATAACTGATTGCTGCTTCGAATAATTCCTTCATCAGTCTAGCTCATTTATAAGCCTAGTGCATCAAATTCTCCTCTTCGGTATAAGATGGTCATTTCATGATCAACATAACTACAAGTCTTTGTCATTTTTTCTACTACTGTTGTTTTACTTTTTTTTTTTTTTTTTGGTTAAGCTAGGTTTCTATTGAAGAAAAGAGTGCCAAGGAGGTACTGTAAAGTACAAGCAAAGTGATTTTGGCATAGCTGCTACCTATGACTGTGCTATTCTTAATATAATACTACAGAACAAGAAGCCAAAGCTGCAAGTCTGTCCTATTGTTGGTTTATTTCTACATAATTAGCCAAGCTTTGGAAAAACAAACTTGTTTTTGATAATGAAGGTGTTTGGCCAAACTATTGAGGAAGAAATAGGTGTTTTAAACAGTAGCAAATTTAAGTATAAGCTGAAGAAAGTTGTTTCTCCCAGAAACAAGTGTGTTCGAATGTTTTTAGGGCAAAGAACACACATCAACATAAGATGCCAACTTGTATGCATATCTTTTAATACCCATTACAACACCTTAAGGTTGTAGGAGGAGTAGCCATAACTTCTATAAATCTCTTTTGGGTGCTCTTATGCGTCTAATGTAAAGATATTACAACTTAATAACCTTAAGCAGGCCAGGTGCAACCTGATTTAGGGATTCCCTCGTGGATTTGAGCACGAAGTTACTAGTTGAGACATACTCACCAAAAGGTTAACTTAGCATGTGAAAGAAGTTAAGCATAAAACCCAAATTTCAAGGCTAAGAGTGGAGTAGCCAGGAATTTTATGAACCCTTTGGATGATAGAATACACATTGGAAAGGTGCATTGAAAGCTTTTTTCAACAAGTAATTATGATTGACAGCCAAATATAACTCATCTGGAATTTGATTGTTATCATGCTATTCTAGTAGCTACATACAAAATGAGTTGGGGTTATGAAACAAGTAAAACTATCGACGCAGTAAATATAGCTTACACTAGCAATTCTCAACACAGAATCAAACTAGACTGGCACTTACCTACTGATGCAGATGGAGTCATTGGGAAGTCAGATAGTACTCCGTCCACCGTGAACTCACCGTTGTCAATAAAGGATAAATACTCAGCTACAGGATCATAGCTATAATTATAGGCAAAAGGCACGTCATTAGCAAAGTCGGCTGCATAAATCTCAAGACCTTCCTTATGAGCGTCCGAAACGACCGAGGTATGTGGCTGCAAGTACAAGCTGCTGTTCGTTGGCCAGATATAGTTCTTGGGAACAAGAATCCCAGCGGCAAAGGTTTTAATAAATGTGAGATTCTTTACTAGAGAACCATATGTTTGACTTGTTGATGGCTCGATATCATCCTCGTTGAGAAACCGGAAAATGCGTTTTGTCACTCGTGGATTCAATCGTGATGAGATATTTCGGAGGAAATTCACCTCAGGTGATGAAACATAGTTGGCAATAACACTTCTAGATAGGGAAATAACAAAGCTTCTCATACTCAGATTGTGCTGGCTGTAGAAGGAATCATGCTGGAAATGTATTTGCAGAAGAATGAGTTAATTAATTGCTATTTCCAACACAAATTTAACATACCACACATCAAATGCAGGAGAGCACAGTGTGATAATCAAAGTGTTACTTTCAGATTCTACGAGATTGAAAACCTGAATGTAGGCAACAAGCGATTACCAAGAGCATTCTGTAATCAAATGCTTACCTGGATATTCAACCATAATCCTGGAGGTTTGACTTGGGTAGCTACTTCCTGGACAGTAAGAATTTGCTGGGGAGTGCCATCAAATCTAGGTGACCGTGAATACACTCCTTGTTTCACTGTTCCAGGCATCAGGATTAGTCTCTTTTTAGTAGAACTTCAGATAACACAGGCTAACTTTCACCAAGCCATGACAATAAATCCAACTCATAGGATAGATTCTCTAGACTATATCAGCAACATGTTTTGCCATAAACATATATAATCTATTTTAGTCCTAAGGAAATGCACAGAGCAACTTATTTTCTAAGGTAATCTGATTCTTCATTTTAAGCAAAATAAGATAGTGATTGGGGAAGGAGAGAAAATTTTGGGACCAAATACATCATACAAATAATACTAGCATATTATTTTTTTAATTTTTCTGAAACTAGTAATACTGGCATATTATTATGCAGAACTACTGTCAATTAGCACTTCATTTGAGAGTCAAACTTTAAAAGATAGGACCGCAGTTGTTCCACAAAATAAAAACCTAGATTAAGTTTTTCATCCATCAAGCCTTTTTATTCAAGTGCAAGAAACAAGTTTTGAAGCATACGTATGTATAAAGAAATGAAACATGCAGTTCCAATAGAATTCTTTTAGAACCAAATAAATGCAGGTAAATATTGACTTTGGATACACTATAAATATGGCACAAGAACCTGCCCTGTCCCACATTAAAAGAAAAGAGTGCAGTGACTGTACCACCTTCTTAGACCAGCACGCAAAAAAAATGGGAAACAAAGACAGAGAAGCTAAGCGCAGTTTAAAATTCCAAATGAGTAAAGCCCTGAAATTAATTGGTTTATTAAGTAAAACAAAAACAGTGGAGAAGCCTCTCAATTATATATAATAGCAAAACTAGCTGCTTTGGAGTGTAAACCCATTGCCCAAACCAACGCCTTTACTTGGTCTTACATCTTAGCTAAACAGCCATTCACGTATATATAGCACCATAAAGTCTGGAGCATATAGTAAAAGATGCAAAAGGTCATGAATCAATCTTACAGCTGACAGGCGCCAAATCCTTGAAGTTGAAATCTATAGGAAACCATCCTTGCTGAGGAACTCCATTCACCGAGTAGTTACTCTGCTTGTTCGGGAAGAGAACATCGATGTCAGAAGCATTGTTAAGCTTGATATCAGGAAAACAAATGCCAACCCCATCTTTTGTGAGCTGAACATCACACCAAGCAACCCAATCGCTCAAACTAATTGTTTGTGCCAAAACATAGGCATTATAGCTTGAATCAGGAAGTAACCCAGAAAATCCTCCACGAGCTATGACTTTTGGTGCATCTCCTGCAAAGCAGAAATTAAAGATGGATTAAATCTAAATACAACAATGAAAACAAAAGAATTTTATTCATTATTTTCTCAAATAGGAAAGAAAACAACACCGCTTACTTATTATTTTAACAAATATGGCGTGCTAAGTGATTCACCTTTGAAATCCTATCTGGAGTTCTACCCCCTGATTCAGGATAACTTTTCCTAATTTTCATTCTATCTTTTTTTTTCTTTTTGGAGGAGGTGATTGGTAATTTAGGTATGAGTTTCTGCCAAACAGTTGCATCAACTACAGTAGGAAATAAGAAAGTTGCAAAGAGAACATTTTTTTCTTTTGAATATTGAAAGCATTTTGGCATGTTTTTCCAAAATCTAAAATATCATGAGCAACTGAAAATCAAAAGTTAACTTTGTAAAAACAGCAAAGCAATGGCTTATGTTCTTTCAAGCTGTGTTAGAGGCAGTGAAACAATTATCAAGTTTCTTTACGGAAACTTCAGGTACCAGCATCATACGAACAACCAGTACCGTTGTAGAATTAAAGAAGCAGACTACTCCTCTGCAACATTTAAATCACTGCTTCCTGGCAGAGAGCTTACTATTAACGGTTACTATCTATCACATCCTGGATGCAGCTTAAGATTTGCCTCTAGTTAAACTAACTTGATCAGAAATCTCACAAAATAATCAACATAAAACAGCTCAAACGCTAGGACCACTGAATACTTGAACAAATCATCGTCACTATCCAGCAAAATTGCAGGTAAGACGATTCTAGACTACAGAATCTAAATCTTTTCTCAATGATTTCTTCGGTAGCTGTAGAGCTAAAATGAACTTCCGTCGACAATTTTTCTAAAATATACAAGTCTACTAAGCAAGCAACTGTCATAAAAATAATTTGTAGCTGCAAAAAAAAACTCAAATTATCATGATCTCTCCAATCCAATTCCTTCACAGCTAATCTAAATTCCGGAGATATTATAAGCTTTCCAAGTTACACTACTCTTAAGCTACTAATAGAGCAGAAACAGAGAGTATAAAAGAAGTTACCGCTCAGTGTTTTCCATTTAGAGGTAACATTGCTAGATCTTTGAGCAGCAACAAATGCAGCTGAACAACAAAGCAGGAGGAAGCATAAAACAGAACGCATTTTCCACATTGCCGGCGAACTTAGCCGGAAAATCGTTTTCTGGCGGATTGTGACGGAGAGGAGGACAATATGGAGAGATTCAGCTGATTTCTGTGATGATTGACAAGTTTAAGGAGGAGACTTTTGAGAGCAAATAGATAGAGAGAGAGAAAGGAGGAAAGAGAAAGAGTGTGAGTGTTTGTGCCTTTGAGGGTGTGGGCTATTTCAGGCTGGCAAATTTCTTGGGCACTATTTATGTATTACAACTATTAGTTGTACTAATGGATGCCGATGCTCAATTACGCGTCTCTCGCTATATAGCTGTATTTAAATATCTTTTAGCGGCTCATTCTGCCGGCTGAACGTAACAAACTCACTCGGATCGTGTTTAATCAAATCAATAAATGCATATTATGATGTTTTAATAATTAAATGAAATAAAAATTAATTATCGTTAAATTATATTTTCAATCAAATGACATTATAGTATATGTAGATATTATCACTATTTTAAAGGATGAAAACATAATATATTTTTGATAAACAAGAAGAAAACATACGAATTACTCCCTTTATTTATTTTTATTTGTTACTATTTTAATTATCGAGATCAAATTATATGAACTTTGATTAACATTTAAGATGTATCTTTTCATCATATTAATATGAAAAATATTAAAACTTATATCATTTTTCATATAGTTTTCAATCATCTAAATTTTATATTTCAAATATTAAATTTAGCTACTTCAGTTTAGTTTTAAAATTTAATTAAGTTGACCTCAAAAGGCGAAACAGTGACAGCTAATAGTTAACAAAATAGTATGATAATCAAAACTGAATAAACAATTGTTAATAATAAATATCAAAAGTAAGAAGTATAACAATATCAGGCAATATCAAGCACCAAAAGTACACAATGATATGAATAGGCTAATACAATGATCGACATGGTGCTCTATACTATCACCAAATCACATACATAAATAAACTAATAATAAGATAACTATTAACTATTTACTAATTTTCTACTCTTATTCAAATAATATAAACTTAATTTTAAAGGTTATATTGAAATGTATTATTTTATAAACCAAACAAACCCCTGGATATTTTGAACTAAACATTCGTGATTTTTCATTCATTTTATTATTTCTAGTTACTGTTTTACTGCCTTATTGATGAAGCTTGTTAAACATAATGAGTCGCAATGGCAGTAATAATAACAATGATGGAGCCATTTAAGCTGATAGGACAGCCGGCTAACTGGCTGGCTGGCTTGTTTCAGTGCAAGACAGCTAAGCGGAGACCAAAACATGGATCAGCTACTATGCTTACGTGTCACAATTTCCAATAATTAAAAATATCCATATGTACAAAACTGTAAGTGTTTATTACTCCAATATTTTACTAAAAAAATACATTAAATATATAATTTTTGTGTGTGCCTTGGTGTTCGATTTTATATTTAGGATTTGAATTCGATGAATGGGAATTGACAAAAGTCATTCCAGAGAAATTTTTTCAAGTTGTTGAGCATTCATGTTGTTGAGTATTCATGTGCGTAGGGCTTTATTTGGGAGAAAACACTCCTTACCAAGGAGTTTTCCATTCACAGGGGCTCGAATCTAAGATCTTTGATTAAGGGAGAAACAGTTCCATCTATTGCATCACATCTTTTGATAGTAATTAACATGTATAACCTTTCACTAACACATATATAAATTATTCATTGAGTTTCTACTAATAAGAATGCAAATTTCACTTGTGAAATTATCGTAAATATATTATTATTATATAATAATTCAAACTATGAGACCTTTCTTATAACTTTCTAGTTGTTTTGTTTAATTTCTTCCGAATAGTGACAAATAGGTAATAAATTAAAATGGCAATTTGAAGTTGGATAATGACCCAAATAATAAGAAAATACCAGTTCAAATAAAAAGTTCTCCATCATATAATTTACAATTATATAAAGTATAAATAATCCTGTGAATTCATATATCCAGCTAGGTTTATTATAATGTTTTGACAATTTCGTAGACTTAGGCCACGCAATGAATGATATCATATATTTATAGTGGAATGATTAAAATATCTTCATTCTTAATCAAAAATTTTAAATTTAAACTATAATAAAAAAGATTATATTAAAAATTATCTCCAAAAAATAAATTTTATAACATATGAATTTAAATTAATTATCTTTAATATAAATATCATCGGCAAATGTAAAAGTCAAAAAAAAAAAATAAGTTTATCATGATAAATTTCATTTGGTCTCAACATGCATTGATGTACATTCCTTTGAAGATTTTGACCAAATCAGCTAATACAACAAATATCCTTGACATAAATTATTTATGCTATTTCCCTTTTTTAATTATTTGGTCTTCTAGAGCCACTTATTCAATTAATTCATCATATCGTGTAAGATTTATTATATCTATGAACTTGATATAAGTTATTAATTTTATTCTTAAATTATTAATAGTTTTAAAAATATTTTTTTATTTAATTAACTAAATCAAAATATATCTCCATACTATCATAAGTGTTAACAACATTTTTTAACTTGGTAAGAATTTAGGTGTATTTTACTCTTGTTATAAAATTAGGAGTGTATTTAAATTTAGTTAGTCAAGTAGATGAATATTTTTAACAGTATTAATAGTTTGAGAATAAAATTAATAATTTGTACCAAGTTTATAGGTGTTTTTAATATTGAAAAAATAATTATTATTTTTCATATTCTAGATGGCTCGGGTTTCACAAATAATATTGCCAAAAATACTTTATTTTATAGCCCTGCGTGTATTTCAGAAATAACACTATTACGGCTATGTTTCCTTTCTAGCCAATTTATTTAAATATTAGAAAAGGAAATGGAATCATGAATTTTGGGAAAATGATGAACAAAACAACAGCTATAAAACAGCAAGAAGAGAATTATAATGGGGAGTCTTTGATGTGACTGACCACTATTTTGTGTTATTTGAATGTGCAAATCCAATAATTAATTCACATAATTTTGACTTAGATTATTCTAATTGTATTGTTATATTAAGGATGTGATTGATATTGTGAAAAAAATGAGTGATTTTCTTATTAATTATGGTAAGTAAATAGAAGATATTATGTTTTTAAAGGATTTATATAAAATTAAATAAACACTATGAAGAACGAGGTGGGGTAGAAGGTGATTAGGAGGTGGGTTTGAGTTGGAGATGGGAAAGTCGGGGGTTGTCAAGGGTAGAGTTGGAAGGCAAGGAGGTTTGAGGTAATCGAGGTTGGAACAGAAAATAATTTATATCATTCATTATTTTTTAATAACTTATTTTTAAAAAATAAAATTTAAAATATTTGACTATGGAAAAATTGAATAGCACTGTATGGATGTTAAGAATGAATATTTAAAGGAACTTGTATTGTAAAGGGTAATTATCAAAAGTACCCTCATATTTTGCAAAATCACAAACACATGAGAAATGTTACATTATGTAAATTAGGTGTTATCGTAGTAGCAATAGAGTTCAGGGCAGGGATAATTGAAAGATTGTTATAGAACATTCTTAATTTGTTGAAAAATGATAAAAGTATTATATTGATAGTTAATAAGATGAACAGATTATTCATAAGGTTTGCTCAATCATACTCCCTTTGAATTAATTTGAGTGAAGAGTTAGGCAGTCAAGACCTAATTTTATATGGTAAGAGTAAGAATTAGACAGTCAAGACCTAATTTTATATTGTATCAGAACATGACTCATCTCATGAATTAATGTTGAATTCCTGGAAATGTAATTGATTACACATCAGATGTGAAGCACTGAACTTGAAGTGAGATGTTGAAGTATGACAAAAGTCTCACCTTAGTGATTAATAAAATGAATGTGCTCTTTATAAGACATGAAAAATTCTCTTTCTTTTCAATATTTCAACGGTGAAAGTCAATCTAAGACCTAATTTTACATAGTAAAACACAAAAAGAGCCAAATGGCACACATAATATAACTCACATCCAAACACTTGATTAGGAAATACAGTAAAGCAACATATATATAGTATTAAGGTTTCCTTTGTTATCTATGGTGAAATAAACAATATTACCTTGATTTCTCTCTCTACTTAATATGTATAGTGATGAATTTATTTTTATAAATAAGATGAACATGCAGTGTCACCATCTTCCATGATTAGCAAATAAACTTTAATGAGCTTTAATGAAAGTTGCACTAAATGCTACCTACATTTGCCATATCAAGTGATTATGGATTATGATCCAAGGCAAAAGTACTGCTATTTTAAAAGGGAAAAAAATGCTTACTATATATATACACATATGCCTTTCCAAACTGTGATTCAGGTTTTACATATATGTTAATGAGAGTTGTATATATTAAGAGATTCATTATTATTATTTTTGTTTATGTTGAGATAAAAAGTTCGACATTGATGGTTAATGAGATGGGTGGACTTCTTATAATGTTTAGACAATCCTTCTTCCTTTGAGCTACCTTTTGGGGTGTAACTTAAGCCTAAAAACCTAATTCATTATGGTATCAAAGTAGGCCCGTCTTATCCAATGTTGGGCCCCCCAAAAAATTGTTCATTGAAACAAAAAGTCTTACATTAGTGGTTAATGAGATGGGTAAAAATGGCTCATCTCATC